>CANHBR010000007.1:82500-87181 GCA_947458855.1 Monopis laevigella | reverse complement strand
CGTCGCCAGCGCTGAGAGCGCGCGTCGCGCCCGTTGAAGAAAGAAGAAGGAAGATGTGGTGAAGTTGTTCGTTGCCTCCTCCGATCTTCAGGTGATTAATAGTTGTGCGAAAATTGCAAGTTTTGTGCTGTTTGGACACACGAGTGTTTTTTACTTGAGGATAGAAGAGGTGGTGTTTTGTGCGCGAGCGACGCTGCTGCCGTCGCGGCGCTCAGGGCACTGTAAATTATTATAGCACAACGTGCGCAGATTATGTTTACATAATTCACCTGCGCTGAATGAATATGTTTAACCTCGATGCTCGGATGTGTCGGTGCGGATACCCCGCCGGGGCGTTTGTCGGTCGTCGCGCTTTGCGCGGTCGGCACGATGATCGCGCACGGCGGGCTGCCCTCGACTTTCCGCGCGGTCGCAGGCCTTGCGCCGTCCTAAGGACGGATTTCTCATCGGCTGTTTGGTCGGCTCTCTTGCACCGGGCGCATCGTCAACCGTGTGTTTATGCGAATGATGTGAGACGATCTTATGCGTGCTCGGGCGGGTCCCGTGCACGTCAGTGATTTCACGTTGCGTTCGAAGCCAATAAAAACGGGGTGACTCCATGTCGCACCCTCTTAATCGTCAGATTTTATTTTGCAGGGCGGTTTGCGCGCGACTGCGCGGCCCCACGGTCGTGCGTGGTGCGCGATCCGCCCTGTCATCGTATCGGCTCACCGCCTCCGTTTGGCACCCGTTCGGGTGCGCGGGGCGCGGCGGTCTGTCGCGCCGCCTGCACGCCCGTCGTGCGGGCGGCGCGCGGATTGTTTGTCGGTCGGTTCCCTGGTTGATCCTGCCAGTAGTTATATGCTTGTCTCAAAGACTAAGCCATGCATGTCTCAGTGCAAGCCGTATTAAGGCGATACCGCGAATGGCTCAATATATCAGTTTTGGTTCCTTAGATCTTACTCGGTTACTTGGATAACTGTGGTAATTCTAGAGCTAATACATGCAATCAGAACTCTGACCAGCTATGGGATGAGCGCTTTTATTAGATCAAAACCAATCGACGGAGGGCCTCGCGTCCGATGTCGTTCATTTTGATGAATCTGGATAACTTTTGCCGATCGCACGGTCCAGTACCGGCGACGCATCTTTCAAATGTCTGCCTTATCAACTTTCGATGGTAGTTTCTGCGACTACCATGGTTGTCACGGGTAACGGGGAATCAGGGTTCGATTCCGGAGAGGGAGCCTGAGAAACGGCTACCACATCCAAGGAAGGCAGCAGGCGCGCAAATTACCCACTCCCGGCACGGGGAGGTAGTGACGAAAAATAACGATACGGGACTCTTAAGAGGCCTCGTAATCGGAATGAGTACACTTTAAATATTTTAACGAGGAACAATTGGAGGGCAAGTCTGGTGCCAGCAGCCGCGGTAATTCCAGCTCCAATAGCGTATACTAAAATTGTTGCGGTTAAAAAGCTCGTAGTTGCATTTGTGCGCCGCGCTGTCGGTGCACCGCTTCAGCGGTGATACTGACACGTTTGCGGAGCATATCGTCGGTGAGCCGCCGGTAACACGGCGGTTCAATATCAAAATCCTATCGCGGTGCTCTTCAGTGAGTGCCGAGGTGGGCCGACAATTTTACTTTGAACAAATTAGAGTGCTCAAAGCGGGCTCAAAATGCTGCTTGAATATTTCGTGCATGGAATAATAGAATATGATCTCGGTTCTATTTTGTTGGTTTTCAGAACTCCGAGGTAATGATTAATAGGGATAACTGGGGGCATTCGTATTGCGACGTTAGAGGTGAAATTCTTGGATCGTCGCAAGACGAACATCAGCGAAAGCATTTGCCAAAGGTGTTTTCATCAATCAAGAACGAAAGTTAGAGGTTCGAAGGCGATTAGATACCGCCCTAGTTCTAACCGTAAATATGTCATCTAGCGATCCGCCGACGTTAAATAAACGGCTCGGCGGGCAGCTTCCGGGAAACCAAAGATTTTGGACTCCGGGGGGAGTATGGTTGCAAAGCTGAAACTTAAAGGAATTGACGGAAGGGCACCACCAGGAGTGGAGCCTGCGGCTTAATTTGACTCAACACGGGAAATCTCACCAGGCCCGGACACCGGAAGGATTGACAGATTAACAGCTCTTTCTTGATTCGGTGGGTGGTGGTGCATGGCCGTTCTTAGTTGGTGGAGCGATTTGTCTGGTTAATTCCGGTAACGAACGAGACTCTAGCCTGCTAAATAGGCGTCGCGATTTAGGTGTGCGCGGTCTCCGATCGCGCAACTCACTAACGACGTATTAAAATTCTTCTTAGAGGGACCGGCGGCTTCGAGCCGCACGAGATTGAGCAATAACAGGTCTGTGATGCCCTTAGATGTCCTGGGCCGCACGCGCGCTACACTGAAGGAATCAGCATGTTCTCCCTGGCCTAGAGGCCCGGGCAACCCGCTGAAACTCCTTCGTGCTGGGGATTGGGGTTTGCAATTATCCCCCATAAACGAGGAATTCCTAGTAAGCGCGAGTCATAAGCTCGCGTTGATTACGTCCCTGCCCTTTGTACACACCGCCCGTCGCTACTACCGATTGAATGATTTAGTGAGGTCTTCGGACCGACACGCGGTGGCTTAACGGCCGTCGGCGTTGTTGGGAAGTTGACCAAACTTGATCATTTAGAGGAAGTAAAAGTCGTAACAAGGTTTCCGTAGGGGAACCTGCGGAAGGATCATTAACGTTGTATAGATGATGTTGATCATTTATTATCATCAGATATCACGACGATGTGTGACGCCAACCTCGAACGCTGTCATTATCGACCGATCCGGCCGGGCTCCGCTTGCGGTGTCCGGTCGCGGTCGGCCGGTACGCAGGGCGCCGTGTCCGTGTCGCCTGTGTGTCGTCGCTGCCCGGCCCGTTAGTGTCGGGGGACGTGAGAGCATCCGCTCACGTGCCCCGCGGCCGCGAAGCTTCGCGCACGCGCACGCACGCGCCCCGTCGCGTCAGACGAACAAAACTTTGAACGCCCACCGCGCCGAACGGTCGCGTCCACATGGGACGCGGGCGCGGTCAATTTTTTTTTTTCAACTTGAAAATTTCTAAACGCTGTCAAACCCAATCAATACACAATCGTTTTGTTGAACACAAAACGATAAAACACTACCCTGGACGGTGGATCACTTGGCTCGCGGGTCGATGAAGAACGCAGTTAACTGCGCGTCATAGTGTGAACTGCAGGACACATTTGAACATCGACATTTCGAACGCACATTGCGGTCCGTGGAGACACATCCAGGACCACTCCTGTCTGAGGGCCGGCTGCATAATAAAACAGTCCACACTGCGCCGCATCTGAAACGATTCGGCGCGAAGTTGACGGCTCCGAGCGCGAACGTCGTACGCGACGCAGAGCGCGCGGTCCGTTTAAATATTCGATATCATCTCGTCGTCGCGATGCGTGATCGACGGTCACGCGGGCGGCACACGAAACGACACGAGCTGCGCAAGCGGCGCACACACAAGTGTCCATTGAATGGGCGCGCACACGACGCTCGTAGGACGCCACGCGTCCGAGCGCGTCTCGTCGAACCTGTCGCTGTGGACAGCGTGTCGACGCGCGGTCAGTCCGCGGGCGGTTGGTGCGTGTCCGATCTTGTGCTTGTGCGCGCGCGATGCGCTGCGCGTGTCTTTCGTACACCAGTGTCGTCCGTTGTGCGTCGAGAGCGTCGCGCGACGAGCGTAAAATGTAGGCGGACTCGACGTCCGAAGCGCGCGCCGCGTCACACGTGTAAAGCGTGAGCCGGCGCGCTGACGGATATCGTGTCTGCCTCGTTTTTTTATCGTTGGCCTCAGATCAGGGAGGATCACCCGCCGAATTTAAGCATATTAGTAAGCGGAGGAAAAGAAACTAACTAGGATTTCCTTAGTAGCGGCGAGCGAACAGGAAACAGCCCAGCACTGAATCCCGCGGTCGTCACGGTCGCGGGAGATGTGGTGTTCGGGAGGTTCCGCTTTCTCGTCGCGACGTCTCCTGTCCAAGTTCGTCTTGAACGGGGCCGTTTTCCCGCAGAGGGTGCCAGGCCCGTAGTGACGGAGCGCCGCGGCGAGAGGGACTCTCCCAAGAGTCGGGTTGCTTGAGAGTGCAGCCCTAAGCGGGTGGTAAACTCCATCTAAGGCTAAATATTACCGCGAGACCGATAGCGAACAAGTACCGTGAGGGAAAGTTGAAAAGAACTTTGAAGAGAGAGTTCAAGAGTACGTGAAACCGTTCAGGGGTAAACCTGCGGAACTCGAATGAACGAACGGAGAGATTCATCGTCACTCCGCGGCGCCCGTGCGCGCGCGCGATCGCGCCCCCTCGCGGGGCGTGCACGCGCCGCGTACGCGACGCCCGCGGACGGCGTGCACTTCTCTCCAAGTAAGACATCGCGACCCGTTCGGCGTCGGCCTAAGCCGCGTCCGGTAGCCCGGCGGTCGCGCGGTAAAACGCGCGCGCCGCCGGTCCGCGACGCTATCCGGCCGGCCGGCAGCCGGACGGTACAATTGTTTACGAAACGCGCACGCGCCTCGGCGCGTCCGACCCGACGCAAGGTCGCGTCGCGTCCGAAGACCTGCCCGAGCGCGGTCGAGGGCGCGGCCGGTCTGTCACCCCAATCGGGTAGCCGTCGTGCTGTCTCGGACTGTGCGCGTCTCGGTCGG
>CANHBR010000007.1:72500-77500 GCA_947458855.1 Monopis laevigella | reverse complement strand
ACTACACCCCACGGCGACTTCTGCTTCAGGTATTGAACAACTATTTGATTTTTTTAACTATTAAACCTACAGTAGATTAAAATTAGTTGGGTACGGTTAATGAAAGATAAATACTTGGCTTACGCCATAAATCTTGTCTGTCGAGACCACCTACCTCGTATTTTTTTTTATATTTATAACAAACAGCTACAAAATCGCCCAGATGCCCGTTCTATACCGTGATCGGCTACCGTTTACGGCCAAAAAAAAAAAATTATGTGTGTGTTTTTTTTTTGAAAACTGAAAAATAAATACTGAAAATAATAAAAAACATTGCCGTGTATCGTGACCCCCGCCCTGGGTACTGACGCGTTGTCGAGAAAAAAATTACTGAAAATGAAAAGTTTCAGTTTTCAGGAAAAAATCTAATCTATCTGGACCCGTCTCGCCTCGTCGTTACCTACCGAATGAGCCATCACAACCCACCCCCTGCACAGAGGCTTTTTCCTATACGAGGGAATATCTCTGGTGTCCAGTGGATATTTCAGGTTTTCCGATTTCCTCCCCCACTTCCTTCTACTGCACACCGCCGTCAAGTGTCACCCCTCCGCGTGTCTTCTCCATCAGGTCGAACAATTCTCGACGAGACTCATGTAGGGATGCTTTTAAAGAATTTAATATACTTACCATGTCCGGTACTTACATAATGCTTTGTTTATTATATTTCAAACAAAATATGGGTGACTTTACTTTAAAAATTGAAAAAGAAAATTCCCGCCGTAAATCCTGCTACCTAGTACCCAAACACAGGCTTAATAAATATACAAAAAGTTTTTTGTGTAACTGTGTAAAACTATTTAATAATTTAGATGATAAATTAATTAACTTAAATCGGGATAAATTTAAATTGAAAATAAAAAATGTATATTAATTACAAAGGCATACTACTCATTAGATGAAGCTCTAAAGGACACAATATCATAGGGTAACTTTTTTTTATTTTTTTATTTGTTTTTTTATTTATATATGTTTAGTTTATTGCAATGGGTTTGACATATTTAATTACTTATATTTAATAATATATTTAACAAATTGACATCTATTTTATATTTAGTTAATTTTAAAAATATGACATATTGTTATTTAAATTGTATTTAATTTATGCTATTCTTGTTAATTTATGACATCTTATTAATTTATGTTATTATTATCAATAATGTGTATAATTATCTGTCAAGCCATTTTACAGCTGCAGACAATTGAAAATTATTATTTTATTTTATTCTAGCGCCCAGTTTCTATTACCTTAATAGTTAGTTAATTGACAACGCCACTTTACAGCAGCTTTTATGTTAATTGTTTGTATATTTGAGTATGTTATTATACTAAAAGTCAGTTTTGTTTACTGACAAAGCTTCTTTACAGCTGCAATTTATTACGTATTTTTATTTATTTTATAACATTTAGTAATGTTTGGTTTATTATAACATTTTTACAGCCTCTACAGCTTTATCTATCAATTAGATTATAGTCAATGTCTACTTATTCTTGGTGAAACGAATCTTGCCCTGCTTAATTTTAGCCATTATTTAAAATTATGTTGTTGTTAACCCAACAACTCTTGCTTTATGTTAGTGTATATCTTTTTTTTTTCTTTTTTGTATGATTTTGTGAATTATCTGACTTAACCACATTCCGGTAGGAATAATGGTGGCACATTGTAATAATAAAAAAATAATAATAATAATTATGTATGGCACTACATGCACATGGATATTATATGTGAACGCAACAACTATCACTAATAAGCACAATTAGGGTCGACGTGACCCAACCCCCGGGAACCGTTACATTTTTTTTTTTTTCACATTTTATTCTCTTCTCTCCCGAACACCGCCCGACTGATATTATATTACCTTTTAAAAATTTACTTACTAACTTATTACTTTTAAACCGAACTCGTGAGTTTTTCTCTCTCTCCCTTCTTCATCATCATCATCATCATCATCATCATCATCATCATCATCATCATCATCATCATCATCACGGCCAACGCCACCGCCGCCGCCGCCTCCGCCACCACCACCACCACCACCACCATCATCATCATCACCATCATCTTAATAATAATAATAATCATCATCATCATCATCATGTTCATTATTATTACTTTAATCCCACTTTAACTTTTTTCTTACCTCCATACGCAGCCGCGATCATTTGATTGGCCCCCGTATGCGTGTGACTAGTTTTAGTATTAGGCACACCGGTACCGAGCGCTCCGAAGAAACGAAGATGACAGGGGCGCGCCGTGCGAACGGCGCAGGCGCGGACGGGCGTAAGAGAAGTGGAAGCCGCCGCTCGATCGTCGCCAGCGCTGAGAGCGCGCGTCGCGCCCGTTGAAGAAAGAAGAAGGAAGATGTGGTGAAGTTGTTCGTTGCCTCCTCCGATCTTCAGGTGATTAATAGTTGTGCGAAAATTGCAAGTTTTGTGCTGTTTGGACACACGAGTGTTTTTTACTTGAGGATAGAAGAGGTGGTGTTTTGTGCGCGAGCGACGCTGCTGCCGTCGCGGCGCTCAGGGCACTGTAAATTATTATAGCACAACGTGCGCAGATTATGTTTACATAATTCACCTGCGCTGAATGAATATGTTTAACCTCGATGCTCGGATGTGTCGGTGCGGATACCCCGCCGGGGCGTTTGTCGGTCGTCGCGCTTTGCGCGGTCGGCACGATGATCGCGCACGGCGGGCTGCCCTCGACTTTCCGCGCGGTCGCAGGCCTTGCGCCGTCCTAAGGACGGATTTCTCATCGGCTGTTTGGTCGGCTCTCTTGCACCGGGCGCATCGTCAACCGTGTGTTTATGCGAATGATGTGAGACGATCTTATGCGTGCTCGGGCGGGTCCCGTGCACGTCAGTGATTTCACGTTGCGTTCGAAGCCAATAAAAACGGGGTGACTCCATGTCGCACCCTCTTAATCGTCAGATTTTATTTTGCAGGGCGGTTTGCGCGCGACTGCGCGGCCCCACGGTCGTGCGTGGTGCGCGATCCGCCCTGTCATCGTATCGGCTCACCGCCTCCGTTTGGCACCCGTTCGGGTGCGCGGGGCGCGGCGGTCTGTCGCGCCGCCTGCACGCCCGTCGTGCGGGCGGCGCGCGGATTGTTTGTCGGTCGGTTCCCTGGTTGATCCTGCCAGTAGTTATATGCTTGTCTCAAAGACTAAGCCATGCATGTCTCAGTGCAAGCCGTATTAAGGCGATACCGCGAATGGCTCAATATATCAGTTTTGGTTCCTTAGATCTTACTCGGTTACTTGGATAACTGTGGTAATTCTAGAGCTAATACATGCAATCAGAACTCTGACCAGCTATGGGATGAGCGCTTTTATTAGATCAAAACCAATCGACGGAGGGCCTCGCGTCCGATGTCGTTCATTTTGATGAATCTGGATAACTTTTGCCGATCGCACGGTCCAGTACCGGCGACGCATCTTTCAAATGTCTGCCTTATCAACTTTCGATGGTAGTTTCTGCGACTACCATGGTTGTCACGGGTAACGGGGAATCAGGGTTCGATTCCGGAGAGGGAGCCTGAGAAACGGCTACCACATCCAAGGAAGGCAGCAGGCGCGCAAATTACCCACTCCCGGCACGGGGAGGTAGTGACGAAAAATAACGATACGGGACTCTTAAGAGGCCTCGTAATCGGAATGAGTACACTTTAAATATTTTAACGAGGAACAATTGGAGGGCAAGTCTGGTGCCAGCAGCCGCGGTAATTCCAGCTCCAATAGCGTATACTAAAATTGTTGCGGTTAAAAAGCTCGTAGTTGCATTTGTGCGCCGCGCTGTCGGTGCACCGCTTCAGCGGTGATACTGACACGTTTGCGGAGCATATCGTCGGTGAGCCGCCGGTAACACGGCGGTTCAATATCAAAATCCTATCGCGGTGCTCTTCAGTGAGTGCCGAGGTGGGCCGACAATTTTACTTTGAACAAATTAGAGTGCTCAAAGCGGGCTCAAAATGCTGCTTGAATATTTCGTGCATGGAATAATAGAATATGATCTCGGTTCTATTTTGTTGGTTTTCAGAACTCCGAGGTAATGATTAATAGGGATAACTGGGGGCATTCGTATTGCGACGTTAGAGGTGAAATTCTTGGATCGTCGCAAGACGAACATCAGCGAAAGCATTTGCCAAAGGTGTTTTCATCAATCAAGAACGAAAGTTAGAGGTTCGAAGGCGATTAGATACCGCCCTAGTTCTAACCGTAAATATGTCATCTAGCGATCCGCCGACGTTAAATAAACGGCTCGGCGGGCAGCTTCCGGGAAACCAAAGATTTTGGACTCCGGGGGGAGTATGGTTGCAAAGCTGAAACTTAAAGGAATTGACGGAAGGGCACCACCAGGAGTGGAGCCTGCGGCTTAATTTGACTCAACACGGGAAATCTCACCAGGCCCGGACACCGGAAGGATTGACAGATTAACAGCTCTTTCTTGATTCGGTGGGTGGTGGTGCATGGCCGTTCTTAGTTGGTGGAGCGATTTGTCTGGTTAATTCCGGTAACGAACGAGACTCTAGCCTGCTAAATAGGCGTCGCGATTTAGGTGTGCGCGGTCTCCGATCGCGCAACTCACTAACGACGTATTAAAATTCTTCTTAGAGGGACCGGCGGCTTCGAGCCGCACGAGATTGAGCAATAACAGGTCTGTGATGCCCTTAGATGTCCTGGGCCGCACGCGCGCTACACTGAAGGAATCAGCATGTTCTCCCTGGCCTAGAGGCCCGGGCAACCCGCTGAAACTCCTTCGTGCTGGGGATTGGGGTTTGCAATTATCCCCCATAAACGAGGAATTCCTAGTAAGCGCGAGTCATAAGCTCGCGTTGATTACGTCCCTGCCCTTTGTACACACCGCCCGTCGCTACTACCGATTGAATGATTTAGTGAGGTCTTCGGACCGACACGCGGTGGCTTAACGGCCGTCGGCGTTGTTGGGAAGTTGACCAAACTTGAT
>CANHBR010000007.1:60000-65000 GCA_947458855.1 Monopis laevigella | reverse complement strand
AGAGGCTTTTTCCTATACGAGGGAATATCTCTGGTGTCCAGTGGATATTTCAGGTTTTCCGATTTCCTCCCCCACTTCCTTCTACTGCACACCGCCGTCAAGTGTCACCCCTCCGCGTGTCTTCTCCATCAGGTCGAACAATTCTCGACGAGACTCATGTAGGGATGCTTTTAAAGAATTTAATATACTTACCATGTCCGGTACTTACATAATGCTTTGTTTATTATATTTCAAACAAAATATGGGTGACTTTACTTTAAAAATTGAAAAAGAAAATTCCCGCCGTAAATCCTGCTACCTAGTACCCAAACACAGGCTTAATAAATATACAAAAAGTTTTTTGTGTAACTGTGTAAAACTATTTAATAATTTAGATGATAAATTAATTAACTTAAATCGGGATAAATTTAAATTGAAAATAAAAAATGTATATTAATTACAAAGGCATACTACTCATTAGATGAAGCTCTAAAGGACACAATATCATAGGGTAACTTTTTTTTATTTTTTTATTTGTTTTTTTATTTATATATGTTTAGTTTATTGCAATGGGTTTGACATATTTAATTACTTATATTTAATAATATATTTAACAAATTGACATCTATTTTATATTTAGTTAATTTTAAAAATATGACATATTGTTATTTAAATTGTATTTAATTTATGCTATTCTTGTTAATTTATGACATCTTATTAATTTATGTTATTATTATCAATAATGTGTATAATTATCTGTCAAGCCATTTTACAGCTGCAGACAATTGAAAATTATTATTTTATTTTATTCTAGCGCCCAGTTTCTATTACCTTAATAGTTAGTTAATTGACAACGCCACTTTACAGCAGCTTTTATGTTAATTGTTTGTATATTTGAGTATGTTATTATACTAAAAGTCAGTTTTGTTTACTGACAAAGCTTCTTTACAGCTGCAATTTATTACGTATTTTTATTTATTTTATAACATTTAGTAATGTTTGGTTTATTATAACATTTTTACAGCCTCTACAGCTTTATCTATCAATTAGATTATAGTCAATGTCTACTTATTCTTGGTGAAACGAATCTTGCCCTGCTTAATTTTAGCCATTATTTAAAATTATGTTGTTGTTAACCCAACAACTCTTGCTTTATGTCAGTGTATATCTTTTTTTTTTCTTTTTTGTATGATTTTGTGAATTATCTGACTTAACCACATTCCGGTAGGAATAATGGTGGCACATTGTAATAATAAAAAAATAATAATAATAATTATGTATGGCACTACATGCACATGGATATTATATGTGAACGCAACAACTATCACTAATAAGCACAATTAGGGTCGACGTGACCCAACCCCCGGGAACCGTTACATTTTTTTTTTTTTCACATTTTATTCTCTTCTCTCCCGAACACCGCCCGACTGATATTATATTACCTTTTAAAAATTTACTTACTAACTTATTACTTTTAAACCGAACTCGTGAGTTTTTCTCTCTCTCCCTTCTTCATCATCATCATCATCATCATCATCATCATCATCATCATCATCATCATCATCATCATCACGGCCAACGCCACCGCCGCCGCCGCCTCCGCCACCACCACCACCACCACCACCATCATCATCATCACCATCATCTTAATAATAATAATAATCATCATCATCATCATCATGTTCATTATTATTACTTTAATCCCACTTTAACTTTTTTCTTACCTCCATACGCAGCCGCGATCATTTGATTGGCCCCCGTATGCGTGTGACTAGTTTTAGTATTAGGCACACCGGTACCGAGCGCTCCGAAGAAACGAAGATGACAGGGGCGCGCCGTGCGAACGGCGCAGGCGCGGACGGGCGTAAGAGAAGTGGAAGCCGCCGCTCGATCGTCGCCAGCGCTGAGAGCGCGCGTCGCGCCCGTTGAAGAAAGAAGAAGGAAGATGTGGTGAAGTTGTTCGTTGCCTCCTCCGATCTTCAGGTGATTAATAGTTGTGCGAAAATTGCAAGTTTTGTGCTGTTTGGACACACGAGTGTTTTTTACTTGAGGATAGAAGAGGTGGTGTTTTGTGCGCGAGCGACGCTGCTGCCGTCGCGGCGCTCAGGGCACTGTAAATTATTATAGCACAACGTGCGCAGATTATGTTTACATAATTCACCTGCGCTGAATGAATATGTTTAACCTCGATGCTCGGATGTGTCGGTGCGGATACCCCGCCGGGGCGTTTGTCGGTCGTCGCGCTTTGCGCGGTCGGCACGATGATCGCGCACGGCGGGCTGCCCTCGACTTTCCGCGCGGTCGCAGGCCTTGCGCCGTCCTAAGGACGGATTTCTCATCGGCTGTTTGGTCGGCTCTCTTGCACCGGGCGCATCGTCAACCGTGTGTTTATGCGAATGATGTGAGACGATCTTATGCGTGCTCGGGCGGGTCCCGTGCACGTCAGTGATTTCACGTTGCGTTCGAAGCCAATAAAAACGGGGTGACTCCATGTCGCACCCTCTTAATCGTCAGATTTTATTTTGCAGGGCGGTTTGCGCGCGACTGCGCGGCCCCACGGTCGTGCGTGGTGCGCGATCCGCCCTGTCATCGTATCGGCTCACCGCCTCCGTTTGGCACCCGTTCGGGTGCGCGGGGCGCGGCGGTCTGTCGCGCCGCCTGCACGCCCGTCGTGCGGGCGGCGCGCGGATTGTTTGTCGGTCGGTTCCCTGGTTGATCCTGCCAGTAGTTATATGCTTGTCTCAAAGACTAAGCCATGCATGTCTCAGTGCAAGCCGTATTAAGGCGATACCGCGAATGGCTCAATATATCAGTTTTGGTTCCTTAGATCTTACTCGGTTACTTGGATAACTGTGGTAATTCTAGAGCTAATACATGCAATCAGAACTCTGACCAGCTATGGGATGAGCGCTTTTATTAGATCAAAACCAATCGACGGAGGGCCTCGCGTCCGATGTCGTTCATTTTGATGAATCTGGATAACTTTTGCCGATCGCACGGTCCAGTACCGGCGACGCATCTTTCAAATGTCTGCCTTATCAACTTTCGATGGTAGTTTCTGCGACTACCATGGTTGTCACGGGTAACGGGGAATCAGGGTTCGATTCCGGAGAGGGAGCCTGAGAAACGGCTACCACATCCAAGGAAGGCAGCAGGCGCGCAAATTACCCACTCCCGGCACGGGGAGGTAGTGACGAAAAATAACGATACGGGACTCTTAAGAGGCCTCGTAATCGGAATGAGTACACTTTAAATATTTTAACGAGGAACAATTGGAGGGCAAGTCTGGTGCCAGCAGCCGCGGTAATTCCAGCTCCAATAGCGTATACTAAAATTGTTGCGGTTAAAAAGCTCGTAGTTGCATTTGTGCGCCGCGCTGTCGGTGCACCGCTTCAGCGGTGATACTGACACGTTTGCGGAGCATATCGTCGGTGAGCCGCCGGTAACACGGCGGTTCAATATCAAAATCCTATCGCGGTGCTCTTCAGTGAGTGCCGAGGTGGGCCGACAATTTTACTTTGAACAAATTAGAGTGCTCAAAGCGGGCTCAAAATGCTGCTTGAATATTTCGTGCATGGAATAATAGAATATGATCTCGGTTCTATTTTGTTGGTTTTCAGAACTCCGAGGTAATGATTAATAGGGATAACTGGGGGCATTCGTATTGCGACGTTAGAGGTGAAATTCTTGGATCGTCGCAAGACGAACATCAGCGAAAGCATTTGCCAAAGGTGTTTTCATCAATCAAGAACGAAAGTTAGAGGTTCGAAGGCGATTAGATACCGCCCTAGTTCTAACCGTAAATATGTCATCTAGCGATCCGCCGACGTTAAATAAACGGCTCGGCGGGCAGCTTCCGGGAAACCAAAGATTTTGGACTCCGGGGGGAGTATGGTTGCAAAGCTGAAACTTAAAGGAATTGACGGAAGGGCACCACCAGGAGTGGAGCCTGCGGCTTAATTTGACTCAACACGGGAAATCTCACCAGGCCCGGACACCGGAAGGATTGACAGATTAACAGCTCTTTCTTGATTCGGTGGGTGGTGGTGCATGGCCGTTCTTAGTTGGTGGAGCGATTTGTCTGGTTAATTCCGGTAACGAACGAGACTCTAGCCTGCTAAATAGGCGTCGCGATTTAGGTGTGCGCGGTCTCCGATCGCGCAACTCACTAACGACGTATTAAAATTCTTCTTAGAGGGACCGGCGGCTTCGAGCCGCACGAGATTGAGCAATAACAGGTCTGTGATGCCCTTAGATGTCCTGGGCCGCACGCGCGCTACACTGAAGGAATCAGCATGTTCTCCCTGGCCTAGAGGCCCGGGCAACCCGCTGAAACTCCTTCGTGCTGGGGATTGGGGTTTGCAATTATCCCCCATAAACGAGGAATTCCTAGTAAGCGCGAGTCATAAGCTCGCGTTGATTACGTCCCTGCCCTTTGTACACACCGCCCGTCGCTACTACCGATTGAATGATTTAGTGAGGTCTTCGGACCGACACGCGGTGGCTTAACGGCCGTCGGCGTTGTTGGGAAGTTGACCAAACTTGATCATTTAGAGGAAGTAAAAGTCGTAACAAGGTTTCCGTAGGGGAACCTGCGGAAGGATCATTAACGTTGTATAGATGATGTTGATCATTTATTATCATCAGATATCACGACGATGTGTGACGCCAACCTCGAACGCTGTCATTATCGACCGATCCGGCCGGGCTCCGCTTGCGGTGTCCGGTCGCGGTCGGCCGGTACGCAGGGCGCCGTGTCCGTGTCGCCTGTGTGTCGTCGCTGCCCGGCCCGTTAGTGTCGGGGGACGTGAGAGCATCCGCTCACGTGCCCCGCGGCCGCGAAGCTTCGCGCACGCGCACGCACGCGCCCCGTCGCGTCAGACGAACAAAACTTTGAACGCCCACCGCGCCGAACGGTCGCGTCCACATGGGACGCGGGCGCGGTCAATTTTTTTTTTTCAACTTGAAAATTTCTAAACGCTGTCAAACCCAATCAATACACAATCGTTTTGTTGAACACA
>CANHBR010000007.1:47500-52500 GCA_947458855.1 Monopis laevigella | reverse complement strand
GACACAATATCATAGGGTAACTTTTTTTTATTTTTTTATTTGTTTTTTTATTTATATATGTTTAGTTTATTGCAATGGGTTTGACATATTTAATTACTTATATTTAATAATATATTTAACAAATTGACATCTATTTTATATTTAGTTAATTTTAAAAATATGACATATTGTTATTTAAATTGTATTTAATTTATGCTATTCTTGTTAATTTATGACATCTTATTAATTTATGTTATTATTATCAATAATGTGTATAATTATCTGTCAAGCCATTTTACAGCTGCAGACAATTGAAAATTATTATTTTATTTTATTCTAGCGCCCAGTTTCTATTACCTTAATAGTTAGTTAATTGACAACGCCACTTTACAGCAGCTTTTATGTTAATTGTTTGTATATTTGAGTATGTTATTATACTAAAAGTCAGTTTTGTTTACTGACAAAGCTTCTTTACAGCTGCAATTTATTACGTATTTTTATTTATTTTATAACATTTAGTAATGTTTGGTTTATTATAACATTTTTACAGCCTCTACAGCTTTATCTATCAATTAGATTATAGTCAATGTCTACTTATTCTTGGTGAAACGAATCTTGCCCTGCTTAATTTTAGCCATTATTTAAAATTATGTTGTTGTTAACCCAACAACTCTTGCTTTATGTCAGTGTATATCTTTTTTTTTTCTTTTTTGTATGATTTTGTGAATTATCTGACTTAACCACATTCCGGTAGGAATAATGGTGGCACATTGTAATAATAAAAAAATAATAATAATAATTATGTATGGCACTACATGCACATGGATATTATATGTGAACGCAACAACTATCACTAATAAGCACAATTAGGGTCGACGTGACCCAACCCCCGGGAACCGTTACATTTTTTTTTTTTTCACATTTTATTCTCTTCTCTCCCGAACACCGCCCGACTGATATTATATTACCTTTTAAAAATTTACTTACTAACTTATTACTTTTAAACCGAACTCGTGAGTTTTTCTCTCTCTCCCTTCTTCATCATCATCATCATCATCATCATCATCATCATCATCATCATCATCATCATCATCATCACGGCCAACGCCACCGCCGCCGCCGCCTCCGCCACCACCACCACCACCACCACCATCATCATCATCACCATCATCTTAATAATAATAATAATCATCATCATCATCATCATGTTCATTATTATTACTTTAATCCCACTTTAACTTTTTTCTTACCTCCATACGCAGCCGCGATCATTTGATTGGCCCCCGTATGCGTGTGACTAGTTTTAGTATTAGGCACACCGGTACCGAGCGCTCCGAAGAAACGAAGATGACAGGGGCGCGCCGTGCGAACGGCGCAGGCGCGGACGGGCGTAAGAGAAGTGGAAGCCGCCGCTCGATCGTCGCCAGCGCTGAGAGCGCGCGTCGCGCCCGTTGAAGAAAGAAGAAGGAAGATGTGGTGAAGTTGTTCGTTGCCTCCTCCGATCTTCAGGTGATTAATAGTTGTGCGAAAATTGCAAGTTTTGTGCTGTTTGGACACACGAGTGTTTTTTACTTGAGGATAGAAGAGGTGGTGTTTTGTGCGCGAGCGACGCTGCTGCCGTCGCGGCGCTCAGGGCACTGTAAATTATTATAGCACAACGTGCGCAGATTATGTTTACATAATTCACCTGCGCTGAATGAATATGTTTAACCTCGATGCTCGGATGTGTCGGTGCGGATACCCCGCCGGGGCGTTTGTCGGTCGTCGCGCTTTGCGCGGTCGGCACGATGATCGCGCACGGCGGGCTGCCCTCGACTTTCCGCGCGGTCGCAGGCCTTGCGCCGTCCTAAGGACGGATTTCTCATCGGCTGTTTGGTCGGCTCTCTTGCACCGGGCGCATCGTCAACCGTGTGTTTATGCGAATGATGTGAGACGATCTTATGCGTGCTCGGGCGGGTCCCGTGCACGTCAGTGATTTCACGTTGCGTTCGAAGCCAATAAAAACGGGGTGACTCCATGTCGCACCCTCTTAATCGTCAGATTTTATTTTGCAGGGCGGTTTGCGCGCGACTGCGCGGCCCCACGGTCGTGCGTGGTGCGCGATCCGCCCTGTCATCGTATCGGCTCACCGCCTCCGTTTGGCACCCGTTCGGGTGCGCGGGGCGCGGCGGTCTGTCGCGCCGCCTGCACGCCCGTCGTGCGGGCGGCGCGCGGATTGTTTGTCGGTCGGTTCCCTGGTTGATCCTGCCAGTAGTTATATGCTTGTCTCAAAGACTAAGCCATGCATGTCTCAGTGCAAGCCGTATTAAGGCGATACCGCGAATGGCTCAATATATCAGTTTTGGTTCCTTAGATCTTACTCGGTTACTTGGATAACTGTGGTAATTCTAGAGCTAATACATGCAATCAGAACTCTGACCAGCTATGGGATGAGCGCTTTTATTAGATCAAAACCAATCGACGGAGGGCCTCGCGTCCGATGTCGTTCATTTTGATGAATCTGGATAACTTTTGCCGATCGCACGGTCCAGTACCGGCGACGCATCTTTCAAATGTCTGCCTTATCAACTTTCGATGGTAGTTTCTGCGACTACCATGGTTGTCACGGGTAACGGGGAATCAGGGTTCGATTCCGGAGAGGGAGCCTGAGAAACGGCTACCACATCCAAGGAAGGCAGCAGGCGCGCAAATTACCCACTCCCGGCACGGGGAGGTAGTGACGAAAAATAACGATACGGGACTCTTAAGAGGCCTCGTAATCGGAATGAGTACACTTTAAATATTTTAACGAGGAACAATTGGAGGGCAAGTCTGGTGCCAGCAGCCGCGGTAATTCCAGCTCCAATAGCGTATACTAAAATTGTTGCGGTTAAAAAGCTCGTAGTTGCATTTGTGCGCCGCGCTGTCGGTGCACCGCTTCAGCGGTGATACTGACACGTTTGCGGAGCATATCGTCGGTGAGCCGCCGGTAACACGGCGGTTCAATATCAAAATCCTATCGCGGTGCTCTTCAGTGAGTGCCGAGGTGGGCCGACAATTTTACTTTGAACAAATTAGAGTGCTCAAAGCGGGCTCAAAATGCTGCTTGAATATTTCGTGCATGGAATAATAGAATATGATCTCGGTTCTATTTTGTTGGTTTTCAGAACTCCGAGGTAATGATTAATAGGGATAACTGGGGGCATTCGTATTGCGACGTTAGAGGTGAAATTCTTGGATCGTCGCAAGACGAACATCAGCGAAAGCATTTGCCAAAGGTGTTTTCATCAATCAAGAACGAAAGTTAGAGGTTCGAAGGCGATTAGATACCGCCCTAGTTCTAACCGTAAATATGTCATCTAGCGATCCGCCGACGTTAAATAAACGGCTCGGCGGGCAGCTTCCGGGAAACCAAAGATTTTGGACTCCGGGGGGAGTATGGTTGCAAAGCTGAAACTTAAAGGAATTGACGGAAGGGCACCACCAGGAGTGGAGCCTGCGGCTTAATTTGACTCAACACGGGAAATCTCACCAGGCCCGGACACCGGAAGGATTGACAGATTAACAGCTCTTTCTTGATTCGGTGGGTGGTGGTGCATGGCCGTTCTTAGTTGGTGGAGCGATTTGTCTGGTTAATTCCGGTAACGAACGAGACTCTAGCCTGCTAAATAGGCGTCGCGATTTAGGTGTGCGCGGTCTCCGATCGCGCAACTCACTAACGACGTATTAAAATTCTTCTTAGAGGGACCGGCGGCTTCGAGCCGCACGAGATTGAGCAATAACAGGTCTGTGATGCCCTTAGATGTCCTGGGCCGCACGCGCGCTACACTGAAGGAATCAGCATGTTCTCCCTGGCCTAGAGGCCCGGGCAACCCGCTGAAACTCCTTCGTGCTGGGGATTGGGGTTTGCAATTATCCCCCATAAACGAGGAATTCCTAGTAAGCGCGAGTCATAAGCTCGCGTTGATTACGTCCCTGCCCTTTGTACACACCGCCCGTCGCTACTACCGATTGAATGATTTAGTGAGGTCTTCGGACCGACACGCGGTGGCTTAACGGCCGTCGGCGTTGTTGGGAAGTTGACCAAACTTGATCATTTAGAGGAAGTAAAAGTCGTAACAAGGTTTCCGTAGGGGAACCTGCGGAAGGATCATTAACGTTGTATAGATGATGTTGATCATTTATTATCATCAGATATCACGACGATGTGTGACGCCAACCTCGAACGCTGTCATTATCGACCGATCCGGCCGGGCTCCGCTTGCGGTGTCCGGTCGCGGTCGGCCGGTACGCAGGGCGCCGTGTCCGTGTCGCCTGTGTGTCGTCGCTGCCCGGCCCGTTAGTGTCGGGGGACGTGAGAGCATCCGCTCACGTGCCCCGCGGCCGCGAAGCTTCGCGCACGCGCACGCACGCGCCCCGTCGCGTCAGACGAACAAAACTTTGAACGCCCACCGCGCCGAACGGTCGCGTCCACATGGGACGCGGGCGCGGTCAATTTTTTTTTTTCAACTTGAAAATTTCTAAACGCTGTCAAACCCAATCAATACACAATCGTTTTGTTGAACACAAAACGATAAAACACTACCCTGGACGGTGGATCACTTGGCTCGCGGGTCGATGAAGAACGCAGTTAACTGCGCGTCATAGTGTGAACTGCAGGACACATTTGAACATCGACATTTCGAACGCACATTGCGGTCCGTGGAGACACATCCAGGACCACTCCTGTCTGAGGGCCGGCTGCATAATAAAACAGTCCACACTGCGCCGCATCTGAAACGATTCGGCGCGAAGTTGACGGCTCCGAGCGCGAACGTCGTACGCGACGCAGAGCGCGCGGTCCGTTTAAATATTCGATATCATCTCGTCGTCGCGATGCGTGATCGACGGTCACGCGGGCGGCACACGAAACGACACGAGCTGCGCAAGCGGCGCACACACAAGTGTCCATTGAATGGGCGCGCACACGACGCTCGTAGGACGCCACGCGTCCGAGCGCGTCTCGTCGAACCTGTCGCTGTGGACAGCGTGTCGACGCGCGG
>CANHBR010000007.1:35000-42500 GCA_947458855.1 Monopis laevigella | reverse complement strand
CACTTGGGATCATTCATTATTTTGTACTTTTTTAGTGTTTTTTTGAAGTCGCTTTATTATGTTAATTATTAGACAAATCCAGTGCCCAGTGCTTATTCTTAAAAAAGAAAGAATACTCCGAGGGAATAAAAATATAATGTCACACTGAAAGCTGACATTGACATAATATTGTATCAGTAATACAATTAATTAATAAATAAATATATACCAAATAACTATAATTAAAATAAAGGGGCATAATAATTATTATTGATATTCAACGGAAAGCACATGGAGGAATATCAATGTATAAATATAGAGCAGCAATCGGAGGTTTGTTCATGTCGGAGTAAAATTATGGTTAGTTGTTATGTTATTGAATAGCTATTAAGTATAAGTATTATTCAGTTAGTTTAATTAATTTTGTAAATATATATAATAGTTTTATTTGAAAATAAATATTAGGACCAACTTAAAGAGACAAATACGGTTGCCACCATACTATACTTATGCTGTTAGCCGTCAAACGGTTATTCCTTACCTTACTTTGACATAAAATTACACGAAACTTTACAAATATTAGGTTTTTAAATAAATCTTTAATTTTTTTTATCATTGAAGTCAGTTTTCCAGTTAGTCAGCTTTCCTCGGTTGGTAATACATACATTCAAATTAATATATAAAATGTTTTAATCTATTTGTAGAAAACATGAACTCTTTCATTTTTAATTATTCCACCATCCAGTATGAATCCATGAAGTAACGATATAACGAAAATCGGTTCACATTTGGCAAAGATATGGTGTAATATAATAAGAAAAACTCTCGATATTCGCCATGTTCCAGTCTACTCTTTCAATTAAAAGAATATTTTTCAAAATAGGACACCAGCAGTGGAAATTTCAGGTTTACCTATTCACTTCCTTCTACTGCACACCGCCGAAAGGTGTCACCCCTCCATGTCTCGGTCGAAAAGTATTGACAAAAAATTATTATTATTATTGTTTTTTTCAGGAAAAAAATATACCACCAAGGGCGCTTAGACGAGGGCATACATACCTCTGGTGTCCAGCGGATATCATTGGGCCTTACTACTACTACTACACCCCACGGCGACTTCTGCTTCAGGTATTGAACAACTATTTGATTTTTTTAACTATTAAACCTACAGTAGATTAAAATTAGTTGGGTACGGTTAATGAAAGATAAATACTTGGCTTACGCCATAAATCTTGTCTGTCGAGACCACCTACCTCGTATTTTTTTTTATATTTATAACAAACAGCTACAAAATCGCCCAGATGCCCGTTCTATACCGTGATCGGCTACCGTTTACGGCCAAAAAAAAAAAATTATGTGTGTGTTTTTTTTTTGAAAACTGAAAAATAAATACTGAAAATAATAAAAAACATTGCCGTGTATCGTGACCCCCGCCCTGGGTACTGACGCGTTGTCGAGAAAAAAATTACTGAAAATGAAAAGTTTCAGTTTTCAGGAAAAAATCTAATCTATCTGGACCCGTCTCGCCTCGTCGTTACCTACCGAATGAGCCATCACAACCCACCCCCTGCACAGAGGCTTTTTCCTATACGAGGGAATATCTCTGGTGTCCAGTGGATATTTCAGGTTTTCCGATTTCCTCCCCCACTTCCTTCTACTGCACACCGCCGTCAAGTGTCACCCCTCCGCGTGTCTTCTCCATCAGGTCGAACAATTCTCGACGAGACTCATGTAGGGATGCTTTTAAAGAATTTAATATACTTACCATGTCCGGTACTTACATAATGCTTTGTTTATTATATTTCAAACAAAATATGGGTGACTTTACTTTAAAAATTGAAAAAGAAAATTCCCGCCGTAAATCCTGCTACCTAGTACCCAAACACAGGCTTAATAAATATACAAAAAGTTTTTTGTGTAACTGTGTAAAACTATTTAATAATTTAGATGATAAATTAATTAACTTAAATCGGGATAAATTTAAATTGAAAATAAAAAATGTATATTAATTACAAAGGCATACTACTCATTAGATGAAGCTCTAAAGGACACAATATCATAGGGTAACTTTTTTTTATTTTTTTATTTGTTTTTTTATTTATATATGTTTAGTTTATTGCAATGGGTTTGACATATTTAATTACTTATATTTAATAATATATTTAACAAATTGACATCTATTTTATATTTAGTTAATTTTAAAAATATGACATATTGTTATTTAAATTGTATTTAATTTATGCTATTCTTGTTAATTTATGACATCTTATTAATTTATGTTATTATTATCAATAATGTGTATAATTATCTGTCAAGCCATTTTACAGCTGCAGACAATTGAAAATTATTATTTTATTTTATTCTAGCGCCCAGTTTCTATTACCTTAATAGTTAGTTAATTGACAACGCCACTTTACAGCAGCTTTTATGTTAATTGTTTGTATATTTGAGTATGTTATTATACTAAAAGTCAGTTTTGTTTACTGACAAAGCTTCTTTACAGCTGCAATTTATTACGTATTTTTATTTATTTTATAACATTTAGTAATGTTTGGTTTATTATAACATTTTTACAGCCTCTACAGCTTTATCTATCAATTAGATTATAGTCAATGTCTACTTATTCTTGGTGAAACGAATCTTGCCCTGCTTAATTTTAGCCATTATTTAAAATTATGTTGTTGTTAACCCAACAACTCTTGCTTTATGTCAGTGTATATCTTTTTTTTTTCTTTTTTGTATGATTTTGTGAATTATCTGACTTAACCACATTCCGGTAGGAATAATGGTGGCACATTGTAATAATAAAAAAATAATAATAATAATTATGTATGGCACTACATGCACATGGATATTATATGTGAACGCAACAACTATCACTAATAAGCACAATTAGGGTCGACGTGACCCAACCCCCGGGAACCGTTACATTTTTTTTTTTTTCACATTTTATTCTCTTCTCTCCCGAACACCGCCCGACTGATATTATATTACCTTTTAAAAATTTACTTACTAACTTATTACTTTTAAACCGAACTCGTGAGTTTTTCTCTCTCTCCCTTCTTCATCATCATCATCATCATCATCATCATCATCATCATCATCATCATCATCATCATCATCACGGCCAACGCCACCGCCGCCGCCGCCTCCGCCACCACCACCACCACCACCACCATCATCATCATCACCATCATCTTAATAATAATAATAATCATCATCATCATCATCATGTTCATTATTATTACTTTAATCCCACTTTAACTTTTTTCTTACCTCCATACGCAGCCGCGATCATTTGATTGGCCCCCGTATGCGTGTGACTAGTTTTAGTATTAGGCACACCGGTACCGAGCGCTCCGAAGAAACGAAGATGACAGGGGCGCGCCGTGCGAACGGCGCAGGCGCGGACGGGCGTAAGAGAAGTGGAAGCCGCCGCTCGATCGTCGCCAGCGCTGAGAGCGCGCGTCGCGCCCGTTGAAGAAAGAAGAAGGAAGATGTGGTGAAGTTGTTCGTTGCCTCCTCCGATCTTCAGGTGATTAATAGTTGTGCGAAAATTGCAAGTTTTGTGCTGTTTGGACACACGAGTGTTTTTTACTTGAGGATAGAAGAGGTGGTGTTTTGTGCGCGAGCGACGCTGCTGCCGTCGCGGCGCTCAGGGCACTGTAAATTATTATAGCACAACGTGCGCAGATTATGTTTACATAATTCACCTGCGCTGAATGAATATGTTTAACCTCGATGCTCGGATGTGTCGGTGCGGATACCCCGCCGGGGCGTTTGTCGGTCGTCGCGCTTTGCGCGGTCGGCACGATGATCGCGCACGGCGGGCTGCCCTCGACTTTCCGCGCGGTCGCAGGCCTTGCGCCGTCCTAAGGACGGATTTCTCATCGGCTGTTTGGTCGGCTCTCTTGCACCGGGCGCATCGTCAACCGTGTGTTTATGCGAATGATGTGAGACGATCTTATGCGTGCTCGGGCGGGTCCCGTGCACGTCAGTGATTTCACGTTGCGTTCGAAGCCAATAAAAACGGGGTGACTCCATGTCGCACCCTCTTAATCGTCAGATTTTATTTTGCAGGGCGGTTTGCGCGCGACTGCGCGGCCCCACGGTCGTGCGTGGTGCGCGATCCGCCCTGTCATCGTATCGGCTCACCGCCTCCGTTTGGCACCCGTTCGGGTGCGCGGGGCGCGGCGGTCTGTCGCGCCGCCTGCACGCCCGTCGTGCGGGCGGCGCGCGGATTGTTTGTCGGTCGGTTCCCTGGTTGATCCTGCCAGTAGTTATATGCTTGTCTCAAAGACTAAGCCATGCATGTCTCAGTGCAAGCCGTATTAAGGCGATACCGCGAATGGCTCAATATATCAGTTTTGGTTCCTTAGATCTTACTCGGTTACTTGGATAACTGTGGTAATTCTAGAGCTAATACATGCAATCAGAACTCTGACCAGCTATGGGATGAGCGCTTTTATTAGATCAAAACCAATCGACGGAGGGCCTCGCGTCCGATGTCGTTCATTTTGATGAATCTGGATAACTTTTGCCGATCGCACGGTCCAGTACCGGCGACGCATCTTTCAAATGTCTGCCTTATCAACTTTCGATGGTAGTTTCTGCGACTACCATGGTTGTCACGGGTAACGGGGAATCAGGGTTCGATTCCGGAGAGGGAGCCTGAGAAACGGCTACCACATCCAAGGAAGGCAGCAGGCGCGCAAATTACCCACTCCCGGCACGGGGAGGTAGTGACGAAAAATAACGATACGGGACTCTTAAGAGGCCTCGTAATCGGAATGAGTACACTTTAAATATTTTAACGAGGAACAATTGGAGGGCAAGTCTGGTGCCAGCAGCCGCGGTAATTCCAGCTCCAATAGCGTATACTAAAATTGTTGCGGTTAAAAAGCTCGTAGTTGCATTTGTGCGCCGCGCTGTCGGTGCACCGCTTCAGCGGTGATACTGACACGTTTGCGGAGCATATCGTCGGTGAGCCGCCGGTAACACGGCGGTTCAATATCAAAATCCTATCGCGGTGCTCTTCAGTGAGTGCCGAGGTGGGCCGACAATTTTACTTTGAACAAATTAGAGTGCTCAAAGCGGGCTCAAAATGCTGCTTGAATATTTCGTGCATGGAATAATAGAATATGATCTCGGTTCTATTTTGTTGGTTTTCAGAACTCCGAGGTAATGATTAATAGGGATAACTGGGGGCATTCGTATTGCGACGTTAGAGGTGAAATTCTTGGATCGTCGCAAGACGAACATCAGCGAAAGCATTTGCCAAAGGTGTTTTCATCAATCAAGAACGAAAGTTAGAGGTTCGAAGGCGATTAGATACCGCCCTAGTTCTAACCGTAAATATGTCATCTAGCGATCCGCCGACGTTAAATAAACGGCTCGGCGGGCAGCTTCCGGGAAACCAAAGATTTTGGACTCCGGGGGGAGTATGGTTGCAAAGCTGAAACTTAAAGGAATTGACGGAAGGGCACCACCAGGAGTGGAGCCTGCGGCTTAATTTGACTCAACACGGGAAATCTCACCAGGCCCGGACACCGGAAGGATTGACAGATTAACAGCTCTTTCTTGATTCGGTGGGTGGTGGTGCATGGCCGTTCTTAGTTGGTGGAGCGATTTGTCTGGTTAATTCCGGTAACGAACGAGACTCTAGCCTGCTAAATAGGCGTCGCGATTTAGGTGTGCGCGGTCTCCGATCGCGCAACTCACTAACGACGTATTAAAATTCTTCTTAGAGGGACCGGCGGCTTCGAGCCGCACGAGATTGAGCAATAACAGGTCTGTGATGCCCTTAGATGTCCTGGGCCGCACGCGCGCTACACTGAAGGAATCAGCATGTTCTCCCTGGCCTAGAGGCCCGGGCAACCCGCTGAAACTCCTTCGTGCTGGGGATTGGGGTTTGCAATTATCCCCCATAAACGAGGAATTCCTAGTAAGCGCGAGTCATAAGCTCGCGTTGATTACGTCCCTGCCCTTTGTACACACCGCCCGTCGCTACTACCGATTGAATGATTTAGTGAGGTCTTCGGACCGACACGCGGTGGCTTAACGGCCGTCGGCGTTGTTGGGAAGTTGACCAAACTTGATCATTTAGAGGAAGTAAAAGTCGTAACAAGGTTTCCGTAGGGGAACCTGCGGAAGGATCATTAACGTTGTATAGATGATGTTGATCATTTATTATCATCAGATATCACGACGATGTGTGACGCCAACCTCGAACGCTGTCATTATCGACCGATCCGGCCGGGCTCCGCTTGCGGTGTCCGGTCGCGGTCGGCCGGTACGCAGGGCGCCGTGTCCGTGTCGCCTGTGTGTCGTCGCTGCCCGGCCCGTTAGTGTCGGGGGACGTGAGAGCATCCGCTCACGTGCCCCGCGGCCGCGAAGCTTCGCGCACGCGCACGCACGCGCCCCGTCGCGTCAGACGAACAAAACTTTGAACGCCCACCGCGCCGAACGGTCGCGTCCACATGGGACGCGGGCGCGGTCAATTTTTTTTTTTCAACTTGAAAATTTCTAAACGCTGTCAAACCCAATCAATACACAATCGTTTTGTTGAACACAAAACGATAAAACACTACCCTGGACGGTGGATCACTTGGCTCGCGGGTCGATGAAGAACGCAGTTAACTGCGCGTCATAGTGTGAACTGCAGGACACATTTGAACATCGACATTTCGAACGCACATTGCGGTCCGTGGAGACACATCCAGGACCACTCCTGTCTGAGGGCCGGCTGCATAATAAAACAGTCCACACTGCGCCGCATCTGAAACGATTCGGCGCGAAGTTGACGGCTCCGAGCGCGAACGTCGTACGCGACGCAGAGCGCGCGGTCCGTTTAAATATTCGATATCATCTCATCGTCGCGATGCGTGATCGACGGTCACGCGGGCGGCACACGAAACGACACGAGCTGCGCAAGCGGCGCACACACAAGTGTCCATTGAATGGGCGCGCACACGACGCTCGTAGGACGCCACGCGTCCGAGCGCGTCTCGTCGAACCTGTCGCTGTGGACAGCGTGTCGACGCGCGGTCAGTCCGCGGGCGGTTGGTGCGTGTCCGATCTTGTGCTTGTGCGCGCGCGATGCGCTGCGCGTGTCTTTCGTACACCAGTGTCGTCCGTTGTGCGTCGAGAGCGTCGCGCGACGAGCGTAAAATGTAGGCGGACTCGACGTCCGAAGCGCGCGCCGCGTCACACGTGTAAAGCGTGAGCCGGCGCGCTGACGGATATCGTGTCTGCCTCGTTTTTTTATCGTTGGCCTCAGATCAGGGAGGATCACCCGCCGAATTTAAGCATATTAGTAAGCGGAGGAAAAGAAACTAACTAGGATTTCCTTAGTAGCGGCGAGCGAACAGGAAACAGCCCAGCACTGAATCCCGCGGTCGTCACGGTCGCGGGAGATGTGGTGTTCGGGAGGTTCCGCTTTCTCGTCGCGACGTCTCCTGTCCAAGTTCGTCTTGAACGGGGCCGTTTTCCCGCAGAGGGTGCCAGGCCCGTAGTGACGGA
>CANHBR010000007.1:22500-30000 GCA_947458855.1 Monopis laevigella | reverse complement strand
ACCATACTATACTTATGCTGTTAGCCGTCAAACGGTTATTCCTTACCTTACTTTGACATAAAATTACACGAAACTTTACAAATATTAGGTTTTTAAATAAATCTTTAATTTTTTTTATCATTGAAGTCAGTTTTCCAGTTAGTCAGCTTTCCTCGGTTGGTAATACATACATTCAAATTAATATATAAAATGTTTTAATCTATTTGTAGAAAACATGAACTCTTTCATTTTTAATTATTCCACCATCCAGTATGAATCCATGAAGTAACGATATAACGAAAATCGGTTCACATTTGGCAAAGATATGGTGTAATATAATAAGAAAAACTCTCGATATTCGCCATGTTCCAGTCTACTCTTTCAATTAAAAGAATATTTTTCAAAATAGGACACCAGCAGTGGAAATTTCAGGTTTACCTATTCACTTCCTTCTACTGCACACCGCCGAAAGGTGTCACCCCTCCATGTCTCGGTCGAAAAGTATTGACAAAAAATTATTATTATTATTGTTTTTTTCAGGAAAAAAATATACCACCAAGGGCGCTTAGACGAGGGCATACATACCTCTGGTGTCCAGCGGATATCATTGGGCCTTACTACTACTACTACACCCCACGGCGACTTCTGCTTCAGGTATTGAACAACTATTTGATTTTTTTAACTATTAAACCTACAGTAGATTAAAATTAGTTGGGTACGGTTAATGAAAGATAAATACTTGGCTTACGCCATAAATCTTGTCTGTCGAGACCACCTACCTCGTATTTTTTTTTATATTTATAACAAACAGCTACAAAATCGCCCAGATGCCCGTTCTATACCGTGATCGGCTACCGTTTACGGCCAAAAAAAAAAAATTATGTGTGTGTTTTTTTTTTGAAAACTGAAAAATAAATACTGAAAATAATAAAAAACATTGCCGTGTATCGTGACCCCCGCCCTGGGTACTGACGCGTTGTCGAGAAAAAAATTACTGAAAATGAAAAGTTTCAGTTTTCAGGAAAAAATCTAATCTATCTGGACCCGTCTCGCCTCGTCGTTACCTACCGAATGAGCCATCACAACCCACCCCCTGCACAGAGGCTTTTTCCTATACGAGGGAATATCTCTGGTGTCCAGTGGATATTTCAGGTTTTCCGATTTCCTCCCCCACTTCCTTCTACTGCACACCGCCGTCAAGTGTCACCCCTCCGCGTGTCTTCTCCATCAGGTCGAACAATTCTCGACGAGACTCATGTAGGGATGCTTTTAAAGAATTTAATATACTTACCATGTCCGGTACTTACATAATGCTTTGTTTATTATATTTCAAACAAAATATGGGTGACTTTACTTTAAAAATTGAAAAAGAAAATTCCCGCCGTAAATCCTGCTACCTAGTACCCAAACACAGGCTTAATAAATATACAAAAAGTTTTTTGTGTAACTGTGTAAAACTATTTAATAATTTAGATGATAAATTAATTAACTTAAATCGGGATAAATTTAAATTGAAAATAAAAAATGTATATTAATTACAAAGGCATACTACTCATTAGATGAAGCTCTAAAGGACACAATATCATAGGGTAACTTTTTTTTATTTTTTTATTTGTTTTTTTATTTATATATGTTTAGTTTATTGCAATGGGTTTGACATATTTAATTACTTATATTTAATAATATATTTAACAAATTGACATCTATTTTATATTTAGTTAATTTTAAAAATATGACATATTGTTATTTAAATTGTATTTAATTTATGCTATTCTTGTTAATTTATGACATCTTATTAATTTATGTTATTATTATCAATAATGTGTATAATTATCTGTCAAGCCATTTTACAGCTGCAGACAATTGAAAATTATTATTTTATTTTATTCTAGCGCCCAGTTTCTATTACCTTAATAGTTAGTTAATTGACAACGCCACTTTACAGCAGCTTTTATGTTAATTGTTTGTATATTTGAGTATGTTATTATACTAAAAGTCAGTTTTGTTTACTGACAAAGCTTCTTTACAGCTGCAATTTATTACGTATTTTTATTTATTTTATAACATTTAGTAATGTTTGGTTTATTATAACATTTTTACAGCCTCTACAGCTTTATCTATCAATTAGATTATAGTCAATGTCTACTTATTCTTGGTGAAACGAATCTTGCCCTGCTTAATTTTAGCCATTATTTAAAATTATGTTGTTGTTAACCCAACAACTCTTGCTTTATGTCAGTGTATATCTTTTTTTTTTCTTTTTTGTATGATTTTGTGAATTATCTGACTTAACCACATTCCGGTAGGAATAATGGTGGCACATTGTAATAATAAAAAAATAATAATAATAATTATGTATGGCACTACATGCACATGGATATTATATGTGAACGCAACAACTATCACTAATAAGCACAATTAGGGTCGACGTGACCCAACCCCCGGGAACCGTTACATTTTTTTTTTTTTCACATTTTATTCTCTTCTCTCCCGAACACCGCCCGACTGATATTATATTACCTTTTAAAAATTTACTTACTAACTTATTACTTTTAAACCGAACTCGTGAGTTTTTCTCTCTCTCCCTTCTTCATCATCATCATCATCATCATCATCATCATCATCATCATCATCATCATCATCATCATCACGGCCAACGCCACCGCCGCCGCCGCCTCCGCCACCACCACCACCACCACCACCATCATCATCATCACCATCATCTTAATAATAATAATAATCATCATCATCATCATCATGTTCATTATTATTACTTTAATCCCACTTTAACTTTTTTCTTACCTCCATACGCAGCCGCGATCATTTGATTGGCCCCCGTATGCGTGTGACTAGTTTTAGTATTAGGCACACCGGTACCGAGCGCTCCGAAGAAACGAAGATGACAGGGGCGCGCCGTGCGAACGGCGCAGGCGCGGACGGGCGTAAGAGAAGTGGAAGCCGCCGCTCGATCGTCGCCAGCGCTGAGAGCGCGCGTCGCGCCCGTTGAAGAAAGAAGAAGGAAGATGTGGTGAAGTTGTTCGTTGCCTCCTCCGATCTTCAGGTGATTAATAGTTGTGCGAAAATTGCAAGTTTTGTGCTGTTTGGACACACGAGTGTTTTTTACTTGAGGATAGAAGAGGTGGTGTTTTGTGCGCGAGCGACGCTGCTGCCGTCGCGGCGCTCAGGGCACTGTAAATTATTATAGCACAACGTGCGCAGATTATGTTTACATAATTCACCTGCGCTGAATGAATATGTTTAACCTCGATGCTCGGATGTGTCGGTGCGGATACCCCGCCGGGGCGTTTGTCGGTCGTCGCGCTTTGCGCGGTCGGCACGATGATCGCGCACGGCGGGCTGCCCTCGACTTTCCGCGCGGTCGCAGGCCTTGCGCCGTCCTAAGGACGGATTTCTCATCGGCTGTTTGGTCGGCTCTCTTGCACCGGGCGCATCGTCAACCGTGTGTTTATGCGAATGATGTGAGACGATCTTATGCGTGCTCGGGCGGGTCCCGTGCACGTCAGTGATTTCACGTTGCGTTCGAAGCCAATAAAAACGGGGTGACTCCATGTCGCACCCTCTTAATCGTCAGATTTTATTTTGCAGGGCGGTTTGCGCGCGACTGCGCGGCCCCACGGTCGTGCGTGGTGCGCGATCCGCCCTGTCATCGTATCGGCTCACCGCCTCCGTTTGGCACCCGTTCGGGTGCGCGGGGCGCGGCGGTCTGTCGCGCCGCCTGCACGCCCGTCGTGCGGGCGGCGCGCGGATTGTTTGTCGGTCGGTTCCCTGGTTGATCCTGCCAGTAGTTATATGCTTGTCTCAAAGACTAAGCCATGCATGTCTCAGTGCAAGCCGTATTAAGGCGATACCGCGAATGGCTCAATATATCAGTTTTGGTTCCTTAGATCTTACTCGGTTACTTGGATAACTGTGGTAATTCTAGAGCTAATACATGCAATCAGAACTCTGACCAGCTATGGGATGAGCGCTTTTATTAGATCAAAACCAATCGACGGAGGGCCTCGCGTCCGATGTCGTTCATTTTGATGAATCTGGATAACTTTTGCCGATCGCACGGTCCAGTACCGGCGACGCATCTTTCAAATGTCTGCCTTATCAACTTTCGATGGTAGTTTCTGCGACTACCATGGTTGTCACGGGTAACGGGGAATCAGGGTTCGATTCCGGAGAGGGAGCCTGAGAAACGGCTACCACATCCAAGGAAGGCAGCAGGCGCGCAAATTACCCACTCCCGGCACGGGGAGGTAGTGACGAAAAATAACGATACGGGACTCTTAAGAGGCCTCGTAATCGGAATGAGTACACTTTAAATATTTTAACGAGGAACAATTGGAGGGCAAGTCTGGTGCCAGCAGCCGCGGTAATTCCAGCTCCAATAGCGTATACTAAAATTGTTGCGGTTAAAAAGCTCGTAGTTGCATTTGTGCGCCGCGCTGTCGGTGCACCGCTTCAGCGGTGATACTGACACGTTTGCGGAGCATATCGTCGGTGAGCCGCCGGTAACACGGCGGTTCAATATCAAAATCCTATCGCGGTGCTCTTCAGTGAGTGCCGAGGTGGGCCGACAATTTTACTTTGAACAAATTAGAGTGCTCAAAGCGGGCTCAAAATGCTGCTTGAATATTTCGTGCATGGAATAATAGAATATGATCTCGGTTCTATTTTGTTGGTTTTCAGAACTCCGAGGTAATGATTAATAGGGATAACTGGGGGCATTCGTATTGCGACGTTAGAGGTGAAATTCTTGGATCGTCGCAAGACGAACATCAGCGAAAGCATTTGCCAAAGGTGTTTTCATCAATCAAGAACGAAAGTTAGAGGTTCGAAGGCGATTAGATACCGCCCTAGTTCTAACCGTAAATATGTCATCTAGCGATCCGCCGACGTTAAATAAACGGCTCGGCGGGCAGCTTCCGGGAAACCAAAGATTTTGGACTCCGGGGGGAGTATGGTTGCAAAGCTGAAACTTAAAGGAATTGACGGAAGGGCACCACCAGGAGTGGAGCCTGCGGCTTAATTTGACTCAACACGGGAAATCTCACCAGGCCCGGACACCGGAAGGATTGACAGATTAACAGCTCTTTCTTGATTCGGTGGGTGGTGGTGCATGGCCGTTCTTAGTTGGTGGAGCGATTTGTCTGGTTAATTCCGGTAACGAACGAGACTCTAGCCTGCTAAATAGGCGTCGCGATTTAGGTGTGCGCGGTCTCCGATCGCGCAACTCACTAACGACGTATTAAAATTCTTCTTAGAGGGACCGGCGGCTTCGAGCCGCACGAGATTGAGCAATAACAGGTCTGTGATGCCCTTAGATGTCCTGGGCCGCACGCGCGCTACACTGAAGGAATCAGCATGTTCTCCCTGGCCTAGAGGCCCGGGCAACCCGCTGAAACTCCTTCGTGCTGGGGATTGGGGTTTGCAATTATCCCCCATAAACGAGGAATTCCTAGTAAGCGCGAGTCATAAGCTCGCGTTGATTACGTCCCTGCCCTTTGTACACACCGCCCGTCGCTACTACCGATTGAATGATTTAGTGAGGTCTTCGGACCGACACGCGGTGGCTTAACGGCCGTCGGCGTTGTTGGGAAGTTGACCAAACTTGATCATTTAGAGGAAGTAAAAGTCGTAACAAGGTTTCCGTAGGGGAACCTGCGGAAGGATCATTAACGTTGTATAGATGATGTTGATCATTTATTATCATCAGATATCACGACGATGTGTGACGCCAACCTCGAACGCTGTCATTATCGACCGATCCGGCCGGGCTCCGCTTGCGGTGTCCGGTCGCGGTCGGCCGGTACGCAGGGCGCCGTGTCCGTGTCGCCTGTGTGTCGTCGCTGCCCGGCCCGTTAGTGTCGGGGGACGTGAGAGCATCCGCTCACGTGCCCCGCGGCCGCGAAGCTTCGCGCACGCGCACGCACGCGCCCCGTCGCGTCAGACGAACAAAACTTTGAACGCCCACCGCGCCGAACGGTCGCGTCCACATGGGACGCGGGCGCGGTCAATTTTTTTTTTTCAACTTGAAAATTTCTAAACGCTGTCAAACCCAATCAATACACAATCGTTTTGTTGAACACAAAACGATAAAACACTACCCTGGACGGTGGATCACTTGGCTCGCGGGTCGATGAAGAACGCAGTTAACTGCGCGTCATAGTGTGAACTGCAGGACACATTTGAACATCGACATTTCGAACGCACATTGCGGTCCGTGGAGACACATCCAGGACCACTCCTGTCTGAGGGCCGGCTGCATAATAAAACAGTCCACACTGCGCCGCATCTGAAACGATTCGGCGCGAAGTTGACGGCTCCGAGCGCGAACGTCGTACGCGACGCAGAGCGCGCGGTCCGTTTAAATATTCGATATCATCTCGTCGTCGCGATGCGTGATCGACGGTCACGCGGGCGGCACACGAAACGACACGAGCTGCGCAAGCGGCGCACACACAAGTGTCCATTGAATGGGCGCGCACACGACGCTCGTAGGACGCCACGCGTCCGAGCGCGTCTCGTCGAACCTGTCGCTGTGGACAGCGTGTCGACGCGCGGTCAGTCCGCGGGCGGTTGGTGCGTGTCCGATCTTGTGCTTGTGCGCGCGCGATGCGCTGCGCGTGTCTTTCGTACACCAGTGTCGTCCGTTGTGCGTCGAGAGCGTCGCGCGACGAGCGTAAAATGTAGGCGGACTCGACGTCCGAAGCGCGCGCCGCGTCACACGTGTAAAGCGTGAGCCGGCGCGCTGACGGATATCGTGTCTGCCTCGTTTTTTTATCGTTGGCCTCAGATCAGGGAGGATCACCCGCCGAATTTAAGCATATTAGTAAGCGGAGGAAAAGAAACTAACTAGGATTTCCTTAGTAGCGGCGAGCGAACAGGAAACAGCCCAGCACTGAATCCCGCGGTCGTCACGGTCGCGGGAGATGTGGTGTTCGGGAGGTTCCGCTTTCTCGTCGCGACGTCTCCTGTCCAAGTTCGTCTTGAACGGGGCCGTTTTCCCGCAGAGGGTGCCAGGCCCGTAGTGACGGAGCGCCGCGGCGAGAGGGACTCTCCCAAGAGTCGGGTTGCTTGAGAGTGCAGCCCTAAGCGGGTGGTAAACTCCATCTAAGGCTAAATATTACCGCGAGACCGATAGCGAACAAGTACCGTGAGGGAAAGTTGAAAAGAACTTTGAAGAGAGAGTTCAAGAGTACGTGAAACCGTTCAGGGGTAAACCTGCGGAACTCGAATGAACGAACGGAGAGATTCATCGTCACTCCGCGGCGCCCGTGCGCGCGCGCGATCGCGCCCCCTCGCGGGGCGTGCACGCGCCGCGTACGCGACGCCCGCGGACGGCGTGCACTTCTCTCCAAGTAAGACATCGCGACCCGTTCGGCGTCGGCCTAAGCCGCGTCCGGTAGCCCGGCGGTCGCGCGGTAAAACGCGCGCGCCGCCGGTCCGCGACGCTATCCGGCCGGCCGGCAGCCGGACGGTACAATTGTTTACGAAACGCGCACGCGCCTC
>CANHBR010000007.1:12500-17500 GCA_947458855.1 Monopis laevigella | reverse complement strand
CGAAAAGTATTGACAAAAAATTATTATTATTATTGTTTTTTTCAGGAAAAAAATATACCACCAAGGGCGCTTAGACGAGGGCATACATACCTCTGGTGTCCAGCGGATATCATTGGGCCTTACTACTACTACTACACCCCACGGCGACTTCTGCTTCAGGTATTGAACAACTATTTGATTTTTTTAACTATTAAACCTACAGTAGATTAAAATTAGTTGGGTACGGTTAATGAAAGATAAATACTTGGCTTACGCCATAAATCTTGTCTGTCGAGACCACCTACCTCGTATTTTTTTTTATATTTATAACAAACAGCTACAAAATCGCCCAGATGCCCGTTCTATACCGTGATCGGCTACCGTTTACGGCCAAAAAAAAAAAATTATGTGTGTGTTTTTTTTTTGAAAACTGAAAAATAAATACTGAAAATAATAAAAAACATTGCCGTGTATCGTGACCCCCGCCCTGGGTACTGACGCGTTGTCGAGAAAAAAATTACTGAAAATGAAAAGTTTCAGTTTTCAGGAAAAAATCTAATCTATCTGGACCCGTCTCGCCTCGTCGTTACCTACCGAATGAGCCATCACAACCCACCCCCTGCACAGAGGCTTTTTCCTATACGAGGGAATATCTCTGGTGTCCAGTGGATATTTCAGGTTTTCCGATTTCCTCCCCCACTTCCTTCTACTGCACACCGCCGTCAAGTGTCACCCCTCCGCGTGTCTTCTCCATCAGGTCGAACAATTCTCGACGAGACTCATGTAGGGATGCTTTTAAAGAATTTAATATACTTACCATGTCCGGTACTTACATAATGCTTTGTTTATTATATTTCAAACAAAATATGGGTGACTTTACTTTAAAAATTGAAAAAGAAAATTCCCGCCGTAAATCCTGCTACCTAGTACCCAAACACAGGCTTAATAAATATACAAAAAGTTTTTTGTGTAACTGTGTAAAACTATTTAATAATTTAGATGATAAATTAATTAACTTAAATCGGGATAAATTTAAATTGAAAATAAAAAATGTATATTAATTACAAAGGCATACTACTCATTAGATGAAGCTCTAAAGGACACAATATCATAGGGTAACTTTTTTTTATTTTTTTATTTGTTTTTTTATTTATATATGTTTAGTTTATTGCAATGGGTTTGACATATTTAATTACTTATATTTAATAATATATTTAACAAATTGACATCTATTTTATATTTAGTTAATTTTAAAAATATGACATATTGTTATTTAAATTGTATTTAATTTATGCTATTCTTGTTAATTTATGACATCTTATTAATTTATGTTATTATTATCAATAATGTGTATAATTATCTGTCAAGCCATTTTACAGCTGCAGACAATTGAAAATTATTATTTTATTTTATTCTAGCGCCCAGTTTCTATTACCTTAATAGTTAGTTAATTGACAACGCCACTTTACAGCAGCTTTTATGTTAATTGTTTGTATATTTGAGTATGTTATTATACTAAAAGTCAGTTTTGTTTACTGACAAAGCTTCTTTACAGCTGCAATTTATTACGTATTTTTATTTATTTTATAACATTTAGTAATGTTTGGTTTATTATAACATTTTTACAGCCTCTACAGCTTTATCTATCAATTAGATTATAGTCAATGTCTACTTATTCTTGGTGAAACGAATCTTGCCCTGCTTAATTTTAGCCATTATTTAAAATTATGTTGTTGTTAACCCAACAACTCTTGCTTTATGTCAGTGTATATCTTTTTTTTTTCTTTTTTGTATGATTTTGTGAATTATCTGACTTAACCACATTCCGGTAGGAATAATGGTGGCACATTGTAATAATAAAAAAATAATAATAATAATTATGTATGGCACTACATGCACATGGATATTATATGTGAACGCAACAACTATCACTAATAAGCACAATTAGGGTCGACGTGACCCAACCCCCGGGAACCGTTACATTTTTTTTTTTTTCACATTTTATTCTCTTCTCTCCCGAACACCGCCCGACTGATATTATATTACCTTTTAAAAATTTACTTACTAACTTATTACTTTTAAACCGAACTCGTGAGTTTTTCTCTCTCTCCCTTCTTCATCATCATCATCATCATCATCATCATCATCATCATCATCATCATCATCATCATCATCACGGCCAACGCCACCGCCGCCGCCGCCTCCGCCACCACCACCACCACCACCACCATCATCATCATCACCATCATCTTAATAATAATAATAATCATCATCATCATCATCATGTTCATTATTATTACTTTAATCCCACTTTAACTTTTTTCTTACCTCCATACGCAGCCGCGATCATTTGATTGGCCCCCGTATGCGTGTGACTAGTTTTAGTATTAGGCACACCGGTACCGAGCGCTCCGAAGAAACGAAGATGACAGGGGCGCGCCGTGCGAACGGCGCAGGCGCGGACGGGCGTAAGAGAAGTGGAAGCCGCCGCTCGATCGTCGCCAGCGCTGAGAGCGCGCGTCGCGCCCGTTGAAGAAAGAAGAAGGAAGATGTGGTGAAGTTGTTCGTTGCCTCCTCCGATCTTCAGGTGATTAATAGTTGTGCGAAAATTGCAAGTTTTGTGCTGTTTGGACACACGAGTGTTTTTTACTTGAGGATAGAAGAGGTGGTGTTTTGTGCGCGAGCGACGCTGCTGCCGTCGCGGCGCTCAGGGCACTGTAAATTATTATAGCACAACGTGCGCAGATTATGTTTACATAATTCACCTGCGCTGAATGAATATGTTTAACCTCGATGCTCGGATGTGTCGGTGCGGATACCCCGCCGGGGCGTTTGTCGGTCGTCGCGCTTTGCGCGGTCGGCACGATGATCGCGCACGGCGGGCTGCCCTCGACTTTCCGCGCGGTCGCAGGCCTTGCGCCGTCCTAAGGACGGATTTCTCATCGGCTGTTTGGTCGGCTCTCTTGCACCGGGCGCATCGTCAACCGTGTGTTTATGCGAATGATGTGAGACGATCTTATGCGTGCTCGGGCGGGTCCCGTGCACGTCAGTGATTTCACGTTGCGTTCGAAGCCAATAAAAACGGGGTGACTCCATGTCGCACCCTCTTAATCGTCAGATTTTATTTTGCAGGGCGGTTTGCGCGCGACTGCGCGGCCCCACGGTCGTGCGTGGTGCGCGATCCGCCCTGTCATCGTATCGGCTCACCGCCTCCGTTTGGCACCCGTTCGGGTGCGCGGGGCGCGGCGGTCTGTCGCGCCGCCTGCACGCCCGTCGTGCGGGCGGCGCGCGGATTGTTTGTCGGTCGGTTCCCTGGTTGATCCTGCCAGTAGTTATATGCTTGTCTCAAAGACTAAGCCATGCATGTCTCAGTGCAAGCCGTATTAAGGCGATACCGCGAATGGCTCAATATATCAGTTTTGGTTCCTTAGATCTTACTCGGTTACTTGGATAACTGTGGTAATTCTAGAGCTAATACATGCAATCAGAACTCTGACCAGCTATGGGATGAGCGCTTTTATTAGATCAAAACCAATCGACGGAGGGCCTCGCGTCCGATGTCGTTCATTTTGATGAATCTGGATAACTTTTGCCGATCGCACGGTCCAGTACCGGCGACGCATCTTTCAAATGTCTGCCTTATCAACTTTCGATGGTAGTTTCTGCGACTACCATGGTTGTCACGGGTAACGGGGAATCAGGGTTCGATTCCGGAGAGGGAGCCTGAGAAACGGCTACCACATCCAAGGAAGGCAGCAGGCGCGCAAATTACCCACTCCCGGCACGGGGAGGTAGTGACGAAAAATAACGATACGGGACTCTTAAGAGGCCTCGTAATCGGAATGAGTACACTTTAAATATTTTAACGAGGAACAATTGGAGGGCAAGTCTGGTGCCAGCAGCCGCGGTAATTCCAGCTCCAATAGCGTATACTAAAATTGTTGCGGTTAAAAAGCTCGTAGTTGCATTTGTGCGCCGCGCTGTCGGTGCACCGCTTCAGCGGTGATACTGACACGTTTGCGGAGCATATCGTCGGTGAGCCGCCGGTAACACGGCGGTTCAATATCAAAATCCTATCGCGGTGCTCTTCAGTGAGTGCCGAGGTGGGCCGACAATTTTACTTTGAACAAATTAGAGTGCTCAAAGCGGGCTCAAAATGCTGCTTGAATATTTCGTGCATGGAATAATAGAATATGATCTCGGTTCTATTTTGTTGGTTTTCAGAACTCCGAGGTAATGATTAATAGGGATAACTGGGGGCATTCGTATTGCGACGTTAGAGGTGAAATTCTTGGATCGTCGCAAGACGAACATCAGCGAAAGCATTTGCCAAAGGTGTTTTCATCAATCAAGAACGAAAGTTAGAGGTTCGAAGGCGATTAGATACCGCCCTAGTTCTAACCGTAAATATGTCATCTAGCGATCCGCCGACGTTAAATAAACGGCTCGGCGGGCAGCTTCCGGGAAACCAAAGATTTTGGACTCCGGGGGGAGTATGGTTGCAAAGCTGAAACTTAAAGGAATTGACGGAAGGGCACCACCAGGAGTGGAGCCTGCGGCTTAATTTGACTCAACACGGGAAATCTCACCAGGCCCGGACACCGGAAGGATTGACAGATTAACAGCTCTTTCTTGATTCGGTGGGTGGTGGTGCATGGCCGTTCTTAGTTGGTGGAGCGATTTGTCTGGTTAATTCCGGTAACGAACGAGACTCTAGCCTGCTAAATAGGCGTCGCGATTTAGGTGTGCGCGGTCTCCGATCGCGCAACTCACTAACGACGTATTAAAATTCTTCTTAGAGGGACCGGCGGCTTCGAGCCGCACGAGATTGAGCAATAACAGGTCTGTGATGCCCTTAGATGTCCTGGGCCGCACGCGCGCTACACTGAAGGAATCAGCATGTTCTCCCTGGCCTAGAGGCCCGGGCAACCCGCTGAAACTCCTTCGTGCTGGGGATTGGGGTTTGCAATTATCCCCCATAAACGAGGAATTCCTAGTAAGCGCGAGTCATAAGCTCGCGT
>CANHBR010000007.1:0-5000 GCA_947458855.1 Monopis laevigella | reverse complement strand
TGACGCGTTGTCGAGAAAAAAATTACTGAAAATGAAAAGTTTCAGTTTTCAGGAAAAAATCTAATCTATCTGGACCCGTCTCGCCTCGTCGTTACCTACCGAATGAGCCATCACAACCCACCCCCTGCACAGAGGCTTTTTCCTATACGAGGGAATATCTCTGGTGTCCAGTGGATATTTCAGGTTTTCCGATTTCCTCCCCCACTTCCTTCTACTGCACACCGCCGTCAAGTGTCACCCCTCCGCGTGTCTTCTCCATCAGGTCGAACAATTCTCGACGAGACTCATGTAGGGATGCTTTTAAAGAATTTAATATACTTACCATGTCCGGTACTTACATAATGCTTTGTTTATTATATTTCAAACAAAATATGGGTGACTTTACTTTAAAAATTGAAAAAGAAAATTCCCGCCGTAAATCCTGCTACCTAGTACCCAAACACAGGCTTAATAAATATACAAAAAGTTTTTTGTGTAACTGTGTAAAACTATTTAATAATTTAGATGATAAATTAATTAACTTAAATCGGGATAAATTTAAATTGAAAATAAAAAATGTATATTAATTACAAAGGCATACTACTCATTAGATGAAGCTCTAAAGGACACAATATCATAGGGTAACTTTTTTTTATTTTTTTATTTGTTTTTTTATTTATATATGTTTAGTTTATTGCAATGGGTTTGACATATTTAATTACTTATATTTAATAATATATTTAACAAATTGACATCTATTTTATATTTAGTTAATTTTAAAAATATGACATATTGTTATTTAAATTGTATTTAATTTATGCTATTCTTGTTAATTTATGACATCTTATTAATTTATGTTATTATTATCAATAATGTGTATAATTATCTGTCAAGCCATTTTACAGCTGCAGACAATTGAAAATTATTATTTTATTTTATTCTAGCGCCCAGTTTCTATTACCTTAATAGTTAGTTAATTGACAACGCCACTTTACAGCAGCTTTTATGTTAATTGTTTGTATATTTGAGTATGTTATTATACTAAAAGTCAGTTTTGTTTACTGACAAAGCTTCTTTACAGCTGCAATTTATTACGTATTTTTATTTATTTTATAACATTTAGTAATGTTTGGTTTATTATAACATTTTTACAGCCTCTACAGCTTTATCTATCAATTAGATTATAGTCAATGTCTACTTATTCTTGGTGAAACGAATCTTGCCCTGCTTAATTTTAGCCATTATTTAAAATTATGTTGTTGTTAACCCAACAACTCTTGCTTTATGTTAGTGTATATCTTTTTTTTTTCTTTTTTGTATGATTTTGTGAATTATCTGACTTAACCACATTCCGGTAGGAATAATGGTGGCACATTGTAATAATAAAAAAATAATAATAATAATTATGTATGGCACTACATGCACATGGATATTATATGTGAACGCAACAACTATCACTAATAAGCACAATTAGGGTCGACGTGACCCAACCCCCGGGAACCGTTACATTTTTTTTTTTTTCACATTTTATTCTCTTCTCTCCCGAACACCGCCCGACTGATATTATATTACCTTTTAAAAATTTACTTACTAACTTATTACTTTTAAACCGAACTCGTGAGTTTTTCTCTCTCTCCCTTCTTCATCATCATCATCATCATCATCATCATCATCATCATCATCATCATCATCATCATCATCACGGCCAACGCCACCGCCGCCGCCGCCTCCGCCACCACCACCACCACCACCACCATCATCATCATCACCATCATCTTAATAATAATAATAATAATCATCATCATCATCATCATGTTCATTATTATTACTTTAATCCCACTTTAACTTTTTTCTTACCTCCATACGCAGCCGCGATCATTTGATTGGCCCCCGTATGCGTGTGACTAGTTTTAGTATTAGGCACACCGGTACCGAGCGCTCCGAAGAAACGAAGATGACAGGGGCGCGCCGTGCGAACGGCGCAGGCGCGGACGGGCGTAAGAGAAGTGGAAGCCGCCGCTCGATCGTCGCCAGCGCTGAGAGCGCGCGTCGCGCCCGTTGAAGAAAGAAGAAGGAAGATGTGGTGAAGTTGTTCGTTGCCTCCTCCGATCTTCAGGTGATTAATAGTTGTGCGAAAATTGCAAGTTTTGTGCTGTTTGGACACACGAGTGTTTTTTACTTGAGGATAGAAGAGGTGGTGTTTTGTGCGCGAGCGACGCTGCTGCCGTCGCGGCGCTCAGGGCACTGTAAATTATTATAGCACAACGTGCGCAGATTATGTTTACATAATTCACCTGCGCTGAATGAATATGTTTAACCTCGATGCTCGGATGTGTCGGTGCGGATACCCCGCCGGGGCGTTTGTCGGTCGTCGCGCTTTGCGCGGTCGGCACGATGATCGCGCACGGCGGGCTGCCCTCGACTTTCCGCGCGGTCGCAGGCCTTGCGCCGTCCTAAGGACGGATTTCTCATCGGCTGTTTGGTCGGCTCTCTTGCACCGGGCGCATCGTCAACCGTGTGTTTATGCGAATGATGTGAGACGATCTTATGCGTGCTCGGGCGGGTCCCGTGCACGTCAGTGATTTCACGTTGCGTTCGAAGCCAATAAAAACGGGGTGACTCCATGTCGCACCCTCTTAATCGTCAGATTTTATTTTGCAGGGCGGTTTGCGCGCGACTGCGCGGCCCCACGGTCGTGCGTGGTGCGCGATCCGCCCTGTCATCGTATCGGCTCACCGCCTCCGTTTGGCACCCGTTCGGGTGCGCGGGGCGCGGCGGTCTGTCGCGCCGCCTGCACGCCCGTCGTGCGGGCGGCGCGCGGATTGTTTGTCGGTCGGTTCCCTGGTTGATCCTGCCAGTAGTTATATGCTTGTCTCAAAGACTAAGCCATGCATGTCTCAGTGCAAGCCGTATTAAGGCGATACCGCGAATGGCTCAATATATCAGTTTTGGTTCCTTAGATCTTACTCGGTTACTTGGATAACTGTGGTAATTCTAGAGCTAATACATGCAATCAGAACTCTGACCAGCTATGGGATGAGCGCTTTTATTAGATCAAAACCAATCGACGGAGGGCCTCGCGTCCGATGTCGTTCATTTTGATGAATCTGGATAACTTTTGCCGATCGCACGGTCCAGTACCGGCGACGCATCTTTCAAATGTCTGCCTTATCAACTTTCGATGGTAGTTTCTGCGACTACCATGGTTGTCACGGGTAACGGGGAATCAGGGTTCGATTCCGGAGAGGGAGCCTGAGAAACGGCTACCACATCCAAGGAAGGCAGCAGGCGCGCAAATTACCCACTCCCGGCACGGGGAGGTAGTGACGAAAAATAACGATACGGGACTCTTAAGAGGCCTCGTAATCGGAATGAGTACACTTTAAATATTTTAACGAGGAACAATTGGAGGGCAAGTCTGGTGCCAGCAGCCGCGGTAATTCCAGCTCCAATAGCGTATACTAAAATTGTTGCGGTTAAAAAGCTCGTAGTTGCATTTGTGCGCCGCGCTGTCGGTGCACCGCTTCAGCGGTGATACTGACACGTTTGCGGAGCATATCGTCGGTGAGCCGCCGGTAACACGGCGGTTCAATATCAAAATCCTATCGCGGTGCTCTTCAGTGAGTGCCGAGGTGGGCCGACAATTTTACTTTGAACAAATTAGAGTGCTCAAAGCGGGCTCAAAATGCTGCTTGAATATTTCGTGCATGGAATAATAGAATATGATCTCGGTTCTATTTTGTTGGTTTTCAGAACTCCGAGGTAATGATTAATAGGGATAACTGGGGGCATTCGTATTGCGACGTTAGAGGTGAAATTCTTGGATCGTCGCAAGACGAACATCAGCGAAAGCATTTGCCAAAGGTGTTTTCATCAATCAAGAACGAAAGTTAGAGGTTCGAAGGCGATTAGATACCGCCCTAGTTCTAACCGTAAATATGTCATCTAGCGATCCGCCGACGTTAAATAAACGGCTCGGCGGGCAGCTTCCGGGAAACCAAAGATTTTGGACTCCGGGGGGAGTATGGTTGCAAAGCTGAAACTTAAAGGAATTGACGGAAGGGCACCACCAGGAGTGGAGCCTGCGGCTTAATTTGACTCAACACGGGAAATCTCACCAGGCCCGGACACCGGAAGGATTGACAGATTAACAGCTCTTTCTTGATTCGGTGGGTGGTGGTGCATGGCCGTTCTTAGTTGGTGGAGCGATTTGTCTGGTTAATTCCGGTAACGAACGAGACTCTAGCCTGCTAAATAGGCGTCGCGATTTAGGTGTGCGCGGTCTCCGATCGCGCAACTCACTAACGACGTATTAAAATTCTTCTTAGAGGGACCGGCGGCTTCGAGCCGCACGAGATTGAGCAATAACAGGTCTGTGATGCCCTTAGATGTCCTGGGCCGCACGCGCGCTACACTGAAGGAATCAGCATGTTCTCCCTGGCCTAGAGGCCCGGGCAACCCGCTGAAACTCCTTCGTGCTGGGGATTGGGGTTTGCAATTATCCCCCATAAACGAGGAATTCCTAGTAAGCGCGAGTCATAAGCTCGCGTTGATTACGTCCCTGCCCTTTGTACACACCGCCCGTCGCTACTACCGATTGAATGATTTAGTGAGGTCTTCGGACCGACACGCGGTGGCTTAACGGCCGTCGGCGTTGTTGGGAAGTTGACCAAACTTGATCATTTAGAGGAAGTAAAAGTCGTAACAAGGTTTCCGTAGGGGAACCTGCGGAAGGATCATTAACGTTGTATAGATGATGTTGATCATTTATTATCATCAGATATCACGACGATGTGTGACGCCAACCTCGAACGCTGTCATTATCGACCGATCCGGCCGGGCTCCGCTTGCGGTGTCCGGTCGCGGTCGGCCGGTACGCAGGGCGCCGTGTCCGTGTCGCCTGTGTGTCGTCGCTGCCCGGCCCGTTAGTGTCGGGGGACGTGAGAGCATCCGCTCACGTGCCCCGCGGCCGCGAAGCTTCGCGCACGCGCACGCACGCGCCCCGTCGCGTCAGACGAACA
>CANHBR010000006.1:12500-75757 GCA_947458855.1 Monopis laevigella | reverse complement strand
TATAGCATAAGCAAATCAATGGCTGTGCTCCTCTTTTAGTTTGTGTGAAGCACTAGAGTTTATTACTTGCTGGTTTCTTTTTCTCCAGGGTGTCACTGAGGGGATCGACTTTACAGTTAGTATACCCGCCGTTAAAAATACCAAACCTTATACCTTTACTTATATATATATATATATCAATGGAATCAGCTAACCACCTAGTCTTACACTAGTTGGTTATGTAGTGTGTGTTCGGTTTGGTAGTAATTTTCATATTAAGATTTCTAAATTTAAGTTCTAAATCTGATAATATAATAAATATTTGTCGTTTTTTTAATAATGAATAGCTGCCTAACCAAACGCACTCATTGTTAAAATTTTTTTTTTTTTGACTATTCATAAATATCTGTAAAGATTTACATGAAATAAATGATTTGATTTGATTTGAAAAAAAATACTGCACTAATTAATTGTGAGTAATAATTACACATGACACGGTATATAAAAACAACACTACAAACTTGTAACTAATCCTAATTAGACTTAAGGTCTTTTATGTGCCACTTTCCAACTTTATTCCCCTTCTCATCTTCCAATTCGTAAACAAGTCGGGATAACTTTTTAACGACAGTACAACGCTCGTATTTCGAAGCCAATTTGCTAGAAAAGTATTTTTTAGCATCACTTAATTTGAAGGACCGTTTCCAGACTATATGACCTATGTCGAAATTTAGATCACGGCGTCTCAAATTATAATATTTAGCATTCTTCGAATGCGCCTTTAAAAGCTCATCTTTAACAGTTTTATAAATGTCTTTTAAAGTTCCCAACTTGTTAAAATAATCAACCCGGCTACGAAACTCAATCTCGGATATATCTACAAACTCAGAGTAGACATTTCCATCTGAAACTAACATAAAGGGAGTGAATTTTGTCGTAACGTTCACCGACGTGTTCATAGCAAATTGAATTTTATGGATATTAACATCCCAACGCCTATGATCAAACTCCACAAAAGAGGATAAAGCAGTAATTAGAGTACGGTTATATCTCTCTACGGTATTAACTTGTGGGCAGTACACCGGACTAAGATGGATCTGAGGTTATATTTTTCAAATAAACTCTGAACTTCTCGGCAAATAAATTGAGAACCATTATCAGCCATTATTGTTTGGGGAATGCCATAGACAAGGAAAACTTGATTCTCTAAGCGCTGAACAATTAATTTTCCGGTCGCTCGTCGTAAAGGAAATGTTAAGCAGTATTTGCAGTAGTGGTTTGTTGCTTTAACAAACCACTACTAAAATATAAACATTTTGTAAGGTGGAAGTCGGTAAAGGGCCGGCCAAATCAATGCTAATGCATTGAAATGGACGAACGCAGGTCTTGGGACTTGCGAGAAGCCCTGGCGGTGACTGATTAGAGTATTTATAACTCTTACAGACAACACATTCAGAGACGAATTTCATGACATGTCGGGCCAAAAGTACCTGGTTTTTAACCGCCTATAAGTTTTATTCACTCCTTGATGGCTAGAGGGTCAGAATGATTTTCCTCCATAACTTTAGGCCTCCAATCAAAGGGAACTACTTCCTTCCACTCAAATTCGTCCGCCAGTTTATTAAAACCCTTTGTATAACGGTATAATCTGTCCGACTTAACCTGATAATTCGGACAGGCACTGGGATTTTGCGAACATTTTTTAAAGATGTTTAAAACCAGGGGTCCTGGGTGGAGCTTATATCAATAGGAGTCACCGGTACAGATCTAGACAGAGCATCTGGAACGACGTTATCGCGTCCTTTACGGTGCTCAATAATAAAATTGTAAGGTGATAGCCTACACCCCCTACGTTCTAATCTTCCAGTAGGATTTTTCAAATTCAAAAACCATTTAAGACTGGCGTGGTCTGTAATAATTTTGAAAGGACGGCTCCCATCCAAATATGGCCGAAAATGTTCTACTACAAAAACGACAGCTAAAGCTTCTCTTTCGGTCGCAGAGTAATTCCTCTCTGCAGAAGAAAGAGAACGACTGCAATAAGCCAAAGGGTGTTCAGCACCGTCTACTTCCTGGGTTAGAGTGCCACCTATACCAAAGTTTGACGCATCACAGTGTACCGTGAAAGGTTGATCAAAATCGGAAATTGCGAGTACAGGTGCACTAGTGAGCTTGGACTTTAATTTAGAAAATGCCTCTCCTGCCTCCTTATCCCAACGAAATGGCGGGGCACCTTTTCTGGGCGAGGTTAACTTGTATAAGGGGCCGGCAATATTGCTGAAGTTTTCTATGAACCTTCGGTAATATGAAGCCGTACCCAGAAAGCTTATAACCTCTTTCCTGGTCGTAGGTACAGGAAAGTCAAGTCGTAGGTATAGCCTTGACCTTGTCGGGGTCAGTGAGCAGCCCGTTTTTATTAACAACAAACCCTAAATATTTCAATTCTTTACGAAAAAAGCAACACTTAGATATATTTATGGTCAAATTAGCGGACCGTAATTTGTCTAATACGGTACGCATTAGCGTAAGGTGCTCACTGAAAGTTGAGCTAACGACAATAATGTCGTCAAGGTAAATAAAAATTCTTCCTCCAAACTCCGGACCGAAGAGGCGATCCATCAGCCGTTGCTGAGAAGCTGGAGCTGAAGTAAGCCCAAAACACATGACTTTAAACTGGTAAAGGCCACGGTTCGGTACGGTAAAAGCGGTCTTCTCCTTAGACCCATTATCCAGCGGAATTTGCCAGAAGGCAGATTTTAGATCTACAGAAGACAGAAAGGAAGCGTTCCCAAGTTGGTCTAAAATTTGGGAAATGAAAGGAAGAGGGTACGTCGTCCAGCAGGATTTCATCCAGCTGACGGTTAAGCTCAGAAAGTCTTTCTGGAGACATTTTATAGTAACGCTGTTTGATCGGAGTAGCGTCACCAGTATAGATGTGGTGAGTGATTACCGACGTGTGTCCTAATCCTTTTCGTTCAGAAGAAATATCCTGAAATTCCTCTATCAACCTCTTGGCCTCCTTCTTCTCCGAGTTTAGAAGGGCTTCAAAAGGACGCAAATATCGAATATCTACCACGTTACAGTTTTTAACCTCGCTCACATTACATTCTAATAATTTTAGGACATCTGGGGCTATTCCAAAAGTCTTCCAGAAATTTATTCCGAACAATAACTCCGTGGATACACCAGGTATAACGTAGAATTTAATAGACTCAGTACGATCCCCAACTGTGACCGGCAAAATCATGTAGCCAGTAACAGGAGTAGAACTCCATTTACTGTAGTAATGAAGTCCAAGTCGTGACAGAGATGAAAAGAAGAAATGCTAGAAAATTTGATATGCAAGTCATGACTTAAAATTTAAATTTCAGATCCTGAATCAAGCAGACCATTATAAACATGATTAAAAATTAAAACATCCAAATACGGACGAAGAACTGAAGTATGTATAGACTGAACCAGAGTAGATTTAATTGAAGGTTTAAAGAAATTATTGATAGTACGAAGCCAATCTTGCCATTCGCCTTGATAAAATTTATTATTTTTATTAAAGGTTTTACGCTGGTTCAGTCTTGGGTGTTTTTTGAATTTTCGGTAGAAAGCACAGGTTTTGTACATTTAGGGCATGTTTTAACCGGGAATCCAGATTCACCACACCGGTAACAAGTCAAAACACGTGGCTTGTCGCAATTTAATAAGCAATGTCCCTTGATTCGACATTGTACACAAAAATCATTATCAATAGAGGCGCATTGCTTTAAGGACTTGACCGGATATTTATATGATAGATCACCAGCAAGAGCACTCGAAGTAGATCTCGGCGGTTCGGTGAATGCATCGGCCCGTTGCTTTGCATTTTCAAGCATCCTGCAATTTCTTTTCAAATCAGCCCATGTATTTACAGTCGTCAATGCTAGTTGGGTGGTGTAGAATGGACGAACATTATACTTAACGATTTATAATTTTCTTGCATCATCCAATGGACGACGTAAACGATTAAAATCATTTTGCATAATGCATAAATAGTTAACAATCCCTTCGTCAGGGCCTTGCGTGCGAGACTCAATTTTTTAATAACCGATGATCAAAATCAATAGGCAAATAATCCTTAATCAAAAGTAACTTTAAATCTGACCAAGAAGTAACACAATCCTTGTGAGCCCGATACCAACAGTATGCCTCGTCAGAAAAGAGATCGGAAGCAGAATTAAATAGTTTTGTATCGGAGACCCCACGAGACTGACACAATTCTTCTAATCTATTAAGGAAAGCTAATATGCATGTCTTACCATTAAATTTTATTCCTAATGTATGAACAGCTATGTAGCGGTCGCACGTAATATCAATAGCAGTGGGCAGTTCAGATACCTCAGGAAGGTTTTCAGTCACACTACATTGAGAATCCTTGAAAGTTGAGTTTAAATTCTCAACCCTGGATATAATAGATTCAAGTTTATCATTATATTTATTAAAACGTTCTAACTCAGACTGGTTATCGGGTAACATTTATAAACGACTTAATCGATGAAATAAATGATAGGAGAGAGCAAATATTCTGTTAATATTTTTTAATGACATAGGTTTAGTACTAAATAATGAAGATAATTCGTCTAATTTAGAACCAACAATATCTAATTCTACAACTAAATCACGATCACAGCTAACAATTTCATCTGTAGGTATTTTAGCATCCAGTTTCTTAATTTGGGAACGTAGACCAGATATATTATCGACGGGAAATCCATCGCGTATTTCTACTTCGTAAATTAGCTCGTTTTTATTGAGAAGATGAAAAGGATTTGTCTTTCACCCATTGTAAAAAGTTAACTAAATAAAATAAAGATATAAGAATTCGCCAACCAAACAAGTAGACAAGGTAAAAAAACACAATTTAATATTATAACAGTTCAGTAAGAGAGAATGAGGTAAAATAAAATAAAAAAAATAAAAATGTAATATTTAAAATCAACCAACCAATACGTTGTTAAGCAGACAGACTAACAACATAGAACTAATTCGAAATTAATCAAGCCCCACGTTGGGCGTCAATGTGACGTATTCCTTCGGGGAAGACGGAACTCCTACCAAGAAAACCGTCGTAAAACAAAAGAGATATATATTATTTGAAGCTATTAAAATTTCTAAGGGTTCGTCAAGAAAACAACAGATTAATCTATGATATTTATTAAAACATGTATATACTACGAAGTCTTATTCATTCAGAATTTTTATACTTAAAATCTAATTTTAAAAAAAAACTTACAAAAGTGATTAAAATAATCATATAAATAAAACATTCTTAAAAAAAAGTCCACACTATATGAATTTTACTTAATTTAAAAATAATGACAAGCTATAAAAAAAGGTATATAGAATTAAAAATAATTAAAATAAGCTGGGTAAACAATTACATCAAAATAGCATAAATAAAGTTGGGGTGACTAATCGCTTGGTTGGTTGGTTGGCGACTCATTCTCTCGGCTGATTACAAAGCTAGTGGTTACTTCTAAATTGTGGAAAGAAAGTTACTTTAATTAAATTATAAAATAAAATAAATTGTAACATCGGGTAGTGTTAAGGTAGGTTTGACTACTTATCGCAAAAGCGGCTCGAGAATCCCTCCAGAAAGATACATCAGAAACTTTATTATCATAAAATATTTCAGCAGGTTGGTATACTGCAGCCCTAATCGCACAGCCGGATGGTTCTGTAAGTAATAACCAATATTCAATTAAACTCCTAATAAAATAAACTTCTAATAAGATTTTAAATAAGCGACTTTAAAATTTACTTATAGGGGTTCCTCCATTATGACACCCATGGATATGTACTTTTAAATTACATTTAAACCCTAACATTCATTTCAAATAAAAAATAATAATAGGTGGAAAATTAGTATAACTAGATCTTACATGTAGGTGCTGCCATTGTAACGCACAAAATAAAAGTTAGATAAAAACAATACAATAAAATTTAATACTCACAATCACGGCGAAATTTGTATATTGCCCATCAATTAGGGTGAAATTGTAGTATTAACCCGCAAAAACTTGAACACCAAGTATTTAACACCAAGACAGTTTTTGTTGAAAATATTTAGAAAAAAATCACGAAGTAAGATAAATTACCATAATTATTCTTCTTAATATTGATAAATAAGAGTAAATTAATAAGATGTAGCAAGATTGTAAAACATATTTATATTAATAACAACAGTCGATCGTCGTTATGACAAAATAAAAATCCATCTACCCCACACAAGAACTATAAAAATATTTATAAAATTTTGATGTGATTATTACATTATATTATTATTAGATGATAATTTAATTAATTAGAGATGAAGATGGTGGTTGACTGGTAGACAATGCCTAGAGGCATTAAGTCCGTCCTTTTGTAATAAATAAAGTGTTAAATAAATAAATAAATATTAAATTATTTATAAAAAATAAAAACTAGAGATAATTTTTGTTGTGGCTGACGAACCTATGTCCCTTGGCCACAATTAAATAGATGACAACTAACATCAAATGGTCAACTTGTTTATTTACAAATTGTTATCAGTACGGATAATTCAGTAATTAATTAATTGGACAGCAATAAAGAAAGAAATAAAAATATAAGTATAATAAATTGGTGAGTGAGGGACTACAAAAAAATATATGTTAGGTACAATGTAGAATAGATGAAAATTCGGAAAATTATACACCATTTCCACCGGACATTTTTTAATTGGAGAACCGATTGTGACTGTACCTGATTCTAAATGGGCTAATGGGAGCACAAATTTAATTAACAGATGGCATTTGATACAAAGAATTGTTAAGTTTTTTTGGAAAAGGTGGCAAGCAGAATACCTTAATACAATGCAGCAGCGAATGAAGTGGAAGAAATTGGTGAAACCGCCTGAAATAGGTGAAATTGTTATTATAAAGGAGTTAGATTTGCCCCCAACCAAGTGGTTATTGGGAAGAGTAACCAAATTGCACCCTGGACCGGACGGAATGATCAGAGTGGTAACTATAACGTCTTGCACGGAGGCTCAGTTTATAAGCGACCCCTATCAAAAATAATATGTTTGCCGAATGACAAAAATCCTTGGCTCGAGGAAGTGCAAGATGGGCGACAATGTTAAGAACAATGTTCTTGGTGGACGGAATGTTAGGAATATATGGTTTTATTATTGTATCGCTAGATGTCGCCACTTGAATATTATTACTTACAACAATTTGTTCAGATATTATGTTTACAAAATTCTTACAATAGATGTCGCCACTCGTAAATAATTTCGTTCAATTCTTTGTTCAAACCATTACCTCATATGCAAATATGCAATTTGGAATATGTATCAGTTTTTTTTTTTTTTTTTTTTTTTATGAGAGCTCGGCATGTGACCTCACATCTACCTGATGGAAAGCAGTATGAAGGTCCAAGATAGACATGTGACAATCACTAATATTTCAGGATATGATCCCAATTGTTTCAATCGCGGTGGCGATTGGATTCCCAGTATTCTATCTAAAAAGATACATTATTTTTCCATAAGGAGCAAAAAAAAAAAAAGGTAAAATAAAAAGGGGGGGGGGGGCTGTTGGGAATATATTTGTGCTAACTAACAATATTAAGTCAATACTAACAACAAAAATACTCTATCATGACAAGCCACAAGAACGAGCAAAAAAAAAATTTTTTTATTAAAAAAAAAAAAAAAAAAAAAAAAAAAAAAAATAGGGGGTTCGTCATATATTTGTACTAATTAACGGCTCTAGCATTATTGAACCAATATTAACCACGAAAATAATATATTATCCTTCTATTATATCTTTATCCTTCGATCATATCTGTATCAGTTTGCTTTCGTTCGGTCGCGGAGTTCAATCGGTCCCATGTCAATCTATATCAGTTTAGTTTCGTTCGGTCGGCATATTGTGTCTCAATCAAAAGTACCGAATGTTTTTTTTCTTGGTGAATCTTTATCTTGGTCAGTTGACAATACCATATCTAAATGATTGAATCATTCGCGATTGTCACATGTTGAAGGATACAGGATGGCTCACCTTACAAATCCCATGCTTCTCCGTGGTGATGGTTCTTCCCAAATTTAGCGGTACCGCTTTTGTTCGTCAGATGGGTATCTGCACTTCACTAATGGTGTATGGTGATTTTGGGAGCACAATACAGGAAGGATTTAGAGGGCTAGGACCACTGAATTCAGGTTTTACAGACCTTAAATATTGCTTTTAGCAAGTAAAGTTACAGACGTAGTTACAGTATACAGAATTTTATTCAAGTGGCAAAGAGTGAGTGAGTGAGTGAGTGAGTTAGGAGTGATCGAGAGGAAAATAGTTGCCAATTATAATTAATAATAAGTATAGCTAACATTCTCCCCGCCGAAGAAACCGTTAAGATTTCTTCAGATCTAACTAAAGAGGTAGTTACAGTTGCAGTACAGTTACAGAAAAAATACAGAAATAGTCAAATTATTACAGAAAAAATAAAGTAGTAAAATTAAATATAAGTAAAAAATTAATTTTGATTAGGTAGTAAACAAAGTTTGCCCACTGGGCGAGTAATATCACCGGAAGAGGTTTTAAGCGTGACGACTCGCACAACTCCGTCTCGTCCAGGTGATAGTTTAGTGACACGACCCAACTTCCAGTACAGAGGAGGAGAATTGTCATTAACAATCAAGACTAAGTCACCCTTTTGGATGTTAGCATGTTGTTTTAGCCATTTGTTACGCTCTTGCAACGTATGTAAGTAATCACGTTGCCATTTAGTCCAGAAATGTTGAGTAATTTTTTGTAAGAGCTGCCATCGAGATAGCTGGTTCTGACCACAGTTCGTAAAGTTTTCCTCCGGTAGAGACATCATAGAGTCTCCAATTAAGAAGTGTGATGGAGTCAGTGCATTAATATTATCAACGTCTTCAGAAATGGGACATAAAGGTCTAGAATTGAGTACAGCTTCAATTCTAGAGAATACAGTAGAGAGCTCCTCAAAAGTCAGAGTTTGAGTGCCTATAGTACGTTTTAAATGGGACTTAGCGCTTTTAACAGCAGCTTCGAATAGCCCACCCATACTGGGCGCAGCAGGTGGGTTAAAATGCCAGTTAATTTTTAAGGAATTACAGAAATTATCAATTTTATTATTTACAGATTTATTATTTAAGAAACAATACAAATCCTGCAAGTAGTTGTTGGCACCTACAAAGTTTGTACCACAGTCTGAGTATATGTCAGAGCAGAGGCCTCGTCTACTAACAAATCTGTGCAGGCCAGCAATAAAGCATTCAGTAGAAAGATCTGACACAAGCTCGAGGTGTACAGCTTTAATCGAAAAGCAGACAAATACACATAAGTATGCCTTTTGAATAGCAGCCTTACGCAACTTGGATGCCTTTATTAGAAAATAGCCCGCATAATCAATGCCTACTTTGGAGAATGGTCTAGAATAAGTTACCCGGTCTGGTGGTAAGTCAGCCATGAGATACTGAGAAGGTTTGGGACGTTCCCTATAGCATTTTAGACATTTAAATAGCTCACTTCTTATAGCTACACGACCAGACAAAATCCAAAATTTTCTACGAAGAAGAGAAAGCAAAAGATTAGCACCAGCATGCATATAAGTCACATGATAATATTTTATAATTAAGTTAGTCAAATGATGTGATTTAGGTAATATAAGAGGATGTTTATGTTCAAACTCAATAGAAGCATTTGACAATCTGCCGCCAACCCGTACAACACCTCTGCTATCAATAAAGGGAAATAAACGTTTAAACCGAGTAGCATGAGGTTTGTTTTGTTTTAATAAAGTTATGTCAGTACGAAATTCAAATGATTGGACCAAAGAAATTAAAGACAATAAAGAATCATTTGTATTTTGAACAGTGAGCTGACCAGAAAGTTTACAGTGAATATGACGGAGATTGTAAATAAATCTTAAGCAGTAAGCTTGCACTCTGACAAGTGTATGAAATGAACTAAAACGAGACATGAATTCAGTTGGATCGGCTATAGCACTACTTATATGACAAGTAGAGATAACCTGTTCAGAAATAGGAATTAAATTATTTAAATTAGTAATAGGCCATGATTGTGAAGGTTCTGTCAACCAAGATGGAGACCACCACAAGTCATGGTGTACCAACTCTGAAGGTAGCAGCCCACGTGACGCGGCATCTGCGGGATTAAGACTAGTTGGTACATGTCTCCATGTGGTAGGAGAACAATTAGAAAGTATTTGAGAGACACGATTCGCCTCAAAGACCTTTAATAAATGTACAGGTGTGCGTATCCATGACAACACAATATTGGAATCACTCCAAGCAAAAATACAGGAAAAATTTACAGTGGTTAATATAGATGTACAATATTTTATTAAATTTGACAAGAGTAGAGCACCACAGAGTTCCATGCGAGGAATGGTAAGCTTCTGCTTTATAGGTGCTACTTTAGATTTTGATATTAATAAACAAACATTGACCTTGCCCATGCTATCAACTATGCGAATATAGACAGAACCAGCATAGCCACGTTGAGATGCATCACAGAATCCATGAAGCTGGATGTCTGTGCAGCCTTGTGGAAAAATATAACGTTTAATATTAAGTTGTGATAGTGACGACAAGTCATTCAGAAAATCAAACCAACAGCGTTGGTAGTCGTCTGGGAGAAGATCATCCCATCCAATACCAAGCAACCAAAGTTGTTGCATAAAGAATTTAGCTTTAAAGATTACAGGCATGAGCCACCCGCACGGGTCATACAGACACGCTATATTAGAAAGAACAGCTCTCTTAGTACAGCCAAGATTAGATACCCGGCTATGGTATCTAAAGACATCAGCAATAGGATCCCAGCTGATGCCGAGGACCTTAATATAATTATCAGATTCAGCTTCAAAGGTCAAAGGTGATTCACGCATGCACTCTGGAAGTCCAGACAGCAGTTCAGGGTGACTGCTTGCCCATTTTCGGAGTTGAAAGCAGCCAGTACTCAGTAAATTATCAAGTTCAATTTTATATTGTCTAGCAGTTGCTACATCTGGAGCACCACACACCACATCATCAACAAATACAGATTGATGAAGTATGCGGCTTGCATTAGGATGAGAGGTTTGACCTTCAGATGCAAGCTGAGACAAGCAACGCATAGCTAGATATGGTGCTGAAGAGACACCAAAGGTTACAGTGTTTAGTTGATATTCCTGTAGCACATCATCTGGGTCTTTACGCCAGAGTATGGTTTGGTAAGAGCGATCCTTGGGTTCAACAAGGACTTCTCTGTACATCATCTTAATGTCAGCTGTGAAGGCTACTTCATTAAGGCGGAATCTCAATAAAATATCAACAATATTTTGTTGTAGTTTGGGACCTGCATACAAAACATTATTAAGTGATAGACCATTAGAGGTCGGAGTGGATGCGTCAAAGACTACCCTAACCTTTGTGGTAGAGGATTGTTCTTTGATCACAGAGTGATGTGGCAAATAATACTTGCCAGTGTTATACAGTGATACAGATACAGGAGTCATATGACCTAAATTAATATAATCATTCAGTACAGCTACATATTCAGATTTAAGTTTCTGATTAGTATTTAAGCGTCGTTCTAAAGAATAAAAACGACGTTCAGCAACAGCACGGCCTTCTCCCAGTATACAGTTCTGTTTGAACGGCAAACGCACCATGAAGCGTCCAGTTTCGGTACGCTTTACAGAATTTAAAAATATTTCCTCACAAACCTCATCATCAGGATTAAGACTAGAAGCTTCAGGAATATTCTCTAGTTCCCAAAATCGTTCCAGGGAATCAGAGATGGTCACACAATGTGACTTTAAAGTTTCAGATGAAGCAACATATTTGGAAGCATTACCAATTATAATCCAACCAAATATAGTGGAGTATGCAGAAGGTAAATTATTTGGTAAAGTAATTTTATGACCTAAATAAACTTCATTATAAAAGTCACTGCCCAATAAAACATCTACAGAGCGGGAATTATAGAACTGATCATCAGCAAGTTGAATGTTAGGTAGGGCCTTAATGATGTCAGGTGACACAGGTACAGATGGCATTATACCAGTAACTTCCTTAAGAATGATTGCAGATACAGAAATTTTATGGTCGGATACAGATGATTTTAAGTTTAGTGTAACTACACCTTTACAGTAGATGGGCTTAGAAGAACCAATACCTGCCACAGACATATGACTATGAGACCGCTTGAGCTGGAGACGCTGCACACAAGATTCAGTGATTATAGTGCACTGCGACCCAAGATCAATAAAGAGACGTACAGGATGCAATGAACCATTGCCAGCAGTAGCATGGGCTACAGCAGTCCCTAGCAGGACATGATGCTTATTTGTGAGAGACACAATAGCATTGATGGCAACAACACCTGGATCCGTTGATGTTGAAGGACTAGGAGATTCACTAGGTTGCTTAACACTAAGTGCAGCAGACGAGTCTCGGAGACATATCAAAGTGTGATGCTTAGTTTTACAGAATTTACATTTATAATCAGAAGTACAGTTAGAATAAAGATGACTACCTAAACAATTAAAGCATAAACTCTTACCTCGAGCAAAGGCTACACGATCCTCAATGGACATAGATTTAAATTTGTTACAGGAATATATAGTATGGTCATGGTTACAACATGGACATGCAGTTTTGTTGACATGATGAACCTTTATGTTCTTGGCAGGTCTTAGGTATGCAGGGTTTTGACTTTGCCTAGAAGGAGGACAAGAGAACTCATATGCCTTGCATCGGGTATCAAGAAAAGTTAACAGTAAAGTATAGGAAGGGATATCAATAATTTTAGCTAAAGTTAATTCAAATTGATTTCTTAAATCAATAGGTAGTTTTTTCATTATGATATGAAGTAGGATAAAAGACCACTGTTTCACTTCAAAGCCAAGAGCCTTTAGTGCTTCAAGATTCTCATTAAATGTATTTAAGAAATCTCTTAAGTCACTTTTAACAGTATGTACAGTAGGTAAAGATAATAAGGCATCTAGGTGAGTGTCAGCGATTAGTCTTTTATTACAGTATCTATCCTGTAATAGGTCTAAAGCTACAGAATAATTTTCATTAGAAATAGGTAAATGTTTAATTAGATTTAAGGGCTCTTTACTAAGGCAAGATAATAAATAGTGAAGTTTACGTACCCCAGTTAAAGAGTTGTCACAGTCGACAATACTCTTAAAAATGTTAATAAAGTTTGTCCACTGTGTCACTTGTCCACTAAAACTCGGTAAAGATATCCTTGGCAGATCGTGACGAGCAGGGGAACCATTAAGGGATACAGGAGTTACAGTTGTTTCACTAGTTAAGCGACGCCGAACAGTTTTAATTTTAGTAATGATGCCGTCATAACGCTCAAATTCAGCTTGGTGAGCTTTGGCATCAAACCCTGCCTTTTTTGCGGCTTCCACTGATACGTAGTAGTCGAAGAAATCGGACTGCAGCTTCTCGATCTCCGCAACTCTTACAAAAAACTCCTCTCGGACGTCGCAATCCTCTACAGCGGCTTGCGCCTTTGTTATTAAGGTATCTAATACATTTTTCACTAACCGGTACTTAATTTCAATCGTCATTGTGACGAGTTAATAACAAATTGAATTAATTTAAAACAAATATAGTCGAAAAACACTTGCAAGCGCGTTGTATTTTAAAGTTTTTAAATCTGACATTTAGTTTTTACAATAAGTGACAGATGACAGACGTCAATAGAGATGTACTGTCAGAAACGAACGAATGAATGAATGCAATGAGTGTAACGTCACAATTTATTTACAAATAATTATTTTAAAAATGTTTACGTGGTGGGTAGAAAAATAAAGTTATTTAATAAGGGTATTAATTTATAATATAGTAATAAAGTACAGAATTCAAATTAAAGATAAATGAATGGTTATTTTCAGTTAAAAAGTATAAAGAAAGTATTATAATAACATGTATTTGTTCGTCAGATGGGTATCTGCACTTCACTAATGGTGTATGGTGATTTTGGGAGCACAATACAGGAAGGATTTAGAGGGCTAGGACCACTGAATTCAGGTTTTACAGACCTTAAATATTGCTTTTAGCAAGTAAAGTTACAGACGTAGTTACAGTATACAGAATTTTATTCAAGTGGCAAAGAGTGAGTGAGTGAGTGAGTGAGTTAGAAGTGATCGAGAGGAAAATAGTTGCCAATTATAATTAATAATAAGTATAGCTAACACATGTCTAGTCCAAGAACAAATGCAACCAACAATTACGATCTACGTAACCGTTGATTGCACCTATTATGCCGGCTTAAGATGCCTATACACGCTTCGTTTAAAGGACTCGAGATTATAGGAAGAAGGAAACACGCGAGCAGGTAGAGCATTCCACATTTTAATAGTGCGACAGATATACGAATCACCAATTTTTTTAGTGCGGGTTGGTATATCTGCCACAGTATATGCATGCATTTTGTTACCCGCTCGTGAAGTCCTATACCGGAAAGGAGAAGGAGGAATGAGATGAAAAAGTTCTTCAGAGCACTCTCCATGATAAAGGCGATAAAACACGCTCAACGACGCTACATCTCTGCGAAGCTGCAATGGCTCTAGAATGTCTGTGAGCTCTTTGTTCTCGATAATTCTCGTTGCACGCTTCTGCAGACTATCGAGAGCATGCAGCAAGTATTTGGCAGATCCATCCCAAAGATGCGAACAGTATTCCACACAAGGCCGTATCTGAGCTTTATAAATCAGATGCCTAAGTTGAGGAGTAAAATACCGTCGCACCTTATTAAGGACGCCGAGCTTCCTACTTGCTGTCTTCGCAATGCTCTCAATATAGTTGCGGTGGTTTAGGTCGGAGCGTATTTCTAATCCCAGGATATCGAGAACTGGAGACAATGGTAAACGTGTGCTCTGAAGGGAGGTAAAGTGAGAAAAGGGGGTCTTTTTTGTTGTCAATGCGCAAGCCCTGGTTTTTTGGGCATTAAACTGGACCAGATTTAGAGAACCCCAGTTTGAGATTTTTTCCAGGGTTTGGTCCAATTCATTTACCAAAGAACTCCTATACTCCTCTGTTTCGACGCGACTGGGGGGCTGACGCATCAAGTATTTACCGTGGACAGTGCTATCGTCTGCATGTATGTTACCGAGTGATAACAAATCATTGATATGCAGTAAGAACAGAGTAGGGGATAGCAAGATCCTTGGGGTACGCCTGCGTTAATGGTTTCGCGACCCGAGGTCGTACCATCAACGAGGACTCGTATAGCCTGGTCTGATAAAAAACTTGAGATCCAGCCACAAAGTCGCGCTGAAAATCCATATGCTGACAGCTTAGAGAGTAAAGCTTTGTGCCATACCGGTCAAAGGCCTTAAAAATATCGAGGCCGACTGCCAAGGCCTCTCCATGCCTATCCATTGCCTCACCCCTGATATGCGTAATATATGCTAGAAGATCACCCGTAGACCTTTTTCTACGAAATCCGTATTGACGGTCATTGATAATGGAGTGACCTTCTAGGTATCGCATAATCTGTGCATTAATAACTGTTTCCAGAACTTTGCACAGCACTGAGGTGATGGAAATGGGCCGTAAATTATTGGGGTCTGACCGGTCACCCTTTTTGGGGATAGGTTGCACATTCGCTTCCCTCTAAGCTGCGGGGACCATACCAGAGGAGTATGATAGGCGGTAAAGTCGCGTGAGAGCAGGAGACAACTCAAGAGCGCAGTTTTTTATAACAATCGCTGGAACACCATCCGGCCCACTGGCCTTCCGAACATCGAGAGAATGGAGTGCTGCGCGCACGTCACGCTGCCGGATATGAATATCTGGCATAGTGAATCCGCAATTGGGTGTAGTAGGCAGTTGCGCGCCTCCATCGTCGAGTCTAGAGTTAGAGGCAAAAATATGAGCCAGAAGATCGGCTTTTTTAGTCGCCAAATGAGCCAGCGAACCATCGGTATATCGCAGCGGCGGCAATGATGAGCGACAGAAGTTTACCTCTATTTTGCAAGCTGCCAAAACTTTGGGCTACCTGCCGGTTGTTCAAGCAGCTCATTTCCGATCCGAGATATATGATTAAACTTTGCTCTTTTCAATACTTTTTTGCACATCTTGGAGGCGACGTTGTATGCTATCTTTAGGGTGGCTGAGTCAGCCGTCGAGCGACCCCTTACCCATTCCCGGTACGCAGTATTTTTGACTGCGACGGCCTTCGTACAGTTGCTGTCGTACCAGGGTCTGCTGTTGCCTTTGCTGGTGACAGACGAGAACGGAATGTAATATTCCATTGCAAGAGCAGAAGCACAAGCATTAGGGTCATCAACCTGAAAGCAGCGTTGCCCCCAAGGTAATGCAAGAAAGTACTCCCTCAGTCCATCCCAATCTGCTGACGAGTAATGCCAGACTTTCCGTGCAGTCGCCTTTCTAGGAGGAATAGGAACACGCGGAACTGATGTTAGTAGGTAATAATTGGGGGAGCTCGATCAATGAAAATCGAGCTCCCCACAATTATTCCTGTTGAATGGAATGATGATCAATTCAGTATTCAACTAACCATTATATTGATGAATGATGAATCAATTCAGCATTCAACCTACTATTATATTGATCAATGGTGAATCAATTCAGAATTCAACCTACTATTATATTGATGAATGGTAATTCAACTTCACTAGTACTATATGTTTATAACCTGGATTAAGAAGGGTCAAAGTTCTTCATTATTATCAGTATTATAATTATCATCACTCTCAATATATTCGCTATCACTATTATTGGGAGATTTGCTTGTTTGATTAACACTATCTGTCGTCAACGTACTATTATTCAATTTTGGTTCACGTTTTTTTATTTCGTAGCTTTCATGATTAGTCAAATTATTAATATTCTCATCATTAAAAATATTTTTCTGATCAACTATTTGTTTTAAAGGTTCTGTTACAGGCTTTAGCATATTCTCAATGACAATTTCATTATTAGTTTTGATTGCTCTTATCTCCTTCACTTTTTTTCTGACGATATCGGCTGATTTTAAAATTTGTTTTTTTGAATCAATTTCCATTTCAAAGTGGTTATCACGGCGATTGTAACTTTATTAATGATTATTATACAAAACATTATGTATTAATATATACATTATTAATCAAATGTAGCATAATTATCAAACTGCTTTCTATAACATCCATTATTTTTATGACACTCTTTATTAATAACTAGAAAACCATATGGTGAACTCCAGACGTGGAAACACAATTTCCGGAATTCTGACCATGACATGTCCATTATAACATGTTCATTATAAACATGTCTAAGGTTGATATCATCTTGTCGGAATAAAATAATTAAATTTGCATTGTCTCTAATTAACTGTTTCGGTATTTTACTATAGGTCTGATTTAAATAAAAACAATCAACATATTTATGTCTTCCCATAGCAAAGTAATCACGTATATTATTCTGGTTTTCACATGCAACGTCATCGAATATAATTATTGTATTTGGTTCTGCCTCTTCAGTACTTAAGACCTCCAGATTGTCACAAAACTTAACAAACTTTATTTCTGGGACCATTTTTAGCACATTTTCTAAAAATACATACTTGGATTGAAAGTTTGTTTTAGAATAAAGATAAACATTGATGTAGCGTAGGCCATTTTCATGTAACAATAGACCCACAATTAAATTGGTTTTTCCGCAGTTTGAAGGACCACAAATAATACAACGAATTGTATTAGGTATCAGTTTTCCATGTCGGTGAAACTTTTTGCATGTTTCGTAACACATTTTTTCTACTTGTAAGGAATCAGTTTGTTTTATAAATTTAATTTTTTATTATTTTTTTATTTTAAATAAGAATAATATACTTTTAAATGTGTATTAGGCGTATAAATTCAAACAAAGTTTACAATACAAAATGAATATATTTCACTTTATGTTTATATTTATAAGAAATACATAAAACTTAAAGTAAATTTTAGTTTAAATAACAAAATTAATATATTTCACTTTACACTTAAAGATAAGTATATTTAGGTAAGTAAATATTCCTAATAAGTAAATTTTCTTTAAAAATTTATACAATCTATCTTAAAACTATTACTTATATCAATTAATAAATTTAGCGAAAATACATATTTATCAAAACATTGTATTACAATGCCCCCATGGTAATGTATTTATTTGATCAGAAAGTACTTGTATTTTATCATCATTTCTACATAATACTTGTTTATCCACTTGCTGTGTATATAATATATGTTTTATGGACTTTATCAAATTCATCTTACATTTTAATGATTTATTATTTGACAGAGTTTCATTGTAATTACTTATATTTAATCGATTAGTAACACATTTAGATATACCTTTAGCTTTTTTAATCTGATTTTTCATACTATTTATACTATATAATTTTGCTCTTAATCCTGTAAATTCGGTGATAACATCACCGCCCATTTCATCTTTAAACAATCCAGGTATTTTTGCATTAATTTGAGGCATATGATACGGGTTGTCTGTTTCGAAATTGCTAGTATCAAATTTAAAAATATTTTTACGCATGTCATCATAAAAATCTTCATTGATTCTTCATAAATTGTAATGAATCTGATACAAGTGCTCCTTAGCATATTCTAAAACTGTAAACCCTATATAAATCGGTCTGTCTAAAACAATTTTATCGAGAATTAATTGTACAGCTACTAAATTCTCGGAAATAATAGAAATATTTTTCAAATTTGGTCTTATAATAAGTTTTTCAGCGCAAAGCTCTTTGTTCGTTATATTTTTAATATCGTTCCATTTTGTGACTAACTTAACATTCACCTGTTTGCGTTTGTTCTCGATAGTTGTACCGAAAATTGCATTATTCAATAATTAAAAAAAATCCTTTTCAAAAGCAGTTTTAGATTTTTGACGAAGCTTAGTATTTAAATCAATATATCTTTTTTTTAAACTAGTTTGTCGAAAACTGAGTATGCGATGTATGGTTTTCAAAATGATACCATTTCTTAAACATTCTTTTAAGTGAATGTAATGAATCACATAATAATATTTATCGTATAGATTCGCAATTAACTTTTCAGAATTTCCTCCTGGAGGTTTAAATTTTTCTGCAGCAAATGGTAAGTCTTTATGTTTATCATGTAAATTGTTCGGATAAACTAAGTCTACTTCCAAAATATATCCATAATCATTGTTATCAGGAATACTCATTACATCAAATACCTTAACATCATTATATGCCAAAAATTTAAATTGTGAAGTAGGTAATTGTTTTGTTATTGCATAACCATAAAGGTTATTACAGTCAAGATATATTAGATAACTAGATAATTTTGTGCAGTCGAAATTCGGTAAATATTTGTTGTTTGCCTCAGCATGCCGAAAAGAACATTGCGCTAAACCTCCTCGTATTCCTTTCTCAATAAACTCATATATTTCCAATTCGCTTATTAATTCCAACTCTATACCAGTATACAGCAACATAGCATCCCAACTTAAACTGGGAGAAGTTATATAGTACATCGGATCGAGTTTATAATATTTTAAGCTTGTCGTTCTAAATTTTTCAAATATATCACATAATAACAATACGTCGCATTTTAAATACAGGTCAGTATATTCACCTAGTGTTTTTAAATTAAATAAATCCCAAATTGTTCGAGCATGCATGTAGTCATCATCACTTATGTGTTCCTTGGTTAAACTATTAAAAACAGTTTTTAGATGGAATCTGAGTGTCATTATATTTTGACCAGGAATCCATATAATCATATGGATAAATACCTTTTTTATGTAATAAATTAATGCTATCTACATTTTCAAATTCTTTTAATAAATATAAGAAATCACTATCCAATAAACTTTTACTTAACATATCGAACCTTGAGTTTAAAAACTGAAAATAATCTATGAATTTTATTTGTATAGATACCTTTTCTACTTCTGATACTTTTGTTATTGTAAGGTACTTTTCTTTAGTTTTTGGTATTATTTTAATGGGGCCATTATAGTTCGCCAGTTCTCTAATAAATAAGTGAGAGTCATAACCTGACAGATTATGAAAGACCACAGGTATAAATGAACAAACTCTGTGCATTAGATTGCAGTGAGAATGTGCTGCTCCGCTATATTTTGAAGTAATATGATCATGATCTCGAACTTTATCATTAAATAATAGATTATTACATATATAACATGTTGTACTATTTTGAAATTGTAACTCCTCTTTAATAGTTAAAGGTGACATAGGTTTTTTAATAGATAAAATTTTACTTGTATGCATAGCATCTTCAACTAAATATTTAACAAACTTTTGTACACAGTCTGTTCCCCTGTATGAAACATATTTATTTAATTGATCATCATGCGAACAACAAATATAATATGCAAAACATGATGGGTGATGTTGTTTCAATATTTGAGTATTTTTTGAACTGTTTTCATATTTTTTTATTAACAGACTTTCAAAGTCAGCATAAATAACAAAATTAATTTTCTGTTGTCTTTCATAATTTTTGAACTTTAGAATTGAGTTTTTTTCAGGTAAAGCTGTCAAGACTTTAGAGCAATTATGAGATTGATATTTATATTTATTTGTAAAGAATTGTAAACATGTATCACACATATTCACGTAACCTTTATGATGAGTAACTTGACGTCGCACTAATCTTATTAGATTTTTAATCAAACAATAATATCCCTTTCCAAATTGTTCTATATAAAGTAAATTAACATGATTAATTCTCTTATTTTTTGATATGTAAAGGGGTCCGGTTACATTATTTTTATTGTCTAGTCCATAAATGTTAATACTTATATTTATATTATTTACTTCAAATCGTTTAATATCGTGCTTAGAAGGAGGAAAAGATATTCCTACCACATTTAAAACAGAACTATAATGTGGGTAAGAATTTATTCGGCAAACGTTATTCTTAGCTGGAAACATTGCTGCAACGATGCACCATAGAAAACAGAAATCATCGTTATTTCTAATATTTATACAACTCTTTGAGTTCTTAATATTAGGTGGTAACTCAATATAAGTACCACCTCTCATAGGACAGTATTTATTTATATTAATTTCAAAATGACTAATAGAAATATAAGTCCAACCGGATTCACAGTGTTCAAATTCATTTACTTTTTTCTGAAAACTATTAATCGAATTTGCTATAAACTCATTTAAATCGGTGTTCTGATATATAATTATATATTTTGTATTAAAAGATTTCAGCTGCTTCTCACCCGACTTTATCAACATAAAATAGGCGAACAGTTCAAAGTTTACTTTAATACAGCTATGTTCAATCAGTGACGTATTAATCAGTTTTATTATATCCATTTTATTGTTGTTAAGGAAGACATCTACTTGAATGAGATGTTTAATTTCCCCTGTAGCATTTAAACGATATGTAACAATTCTCTTGTTAAAAGCTGTAGCAATTATATCTATATTTACAAAATTTGTTTTTAATAGACTGTTTGATTTATGTAAATTTGTTCTTTTATGATAGTGATATTCATTTCTTAATAATTTTATTTTACACTTTTCACATTCAATTATAGGATTAATAGGTCATGAGATGATAGACGGAGACACTGGAAGAAAAAAATAAATATATTTATTTTTTATTAAAGCATTAATAGTATATAACAATTTTTATAAATTAAATTTATATTTAGAAAATTACTGATAATTGATACAGTTGTTCATAAAAGTTGGCTGACAATTTGAAAATTCGTTTTTCGAAGAGCAAACAAAATCTGTTAAATGACGCCATGATAAACTATCTATATTCATCTGGTTTTTTATGGTGATGATAGAATGATGCCATCTATTAACTGGTTGTATTTGTTTTATATCGCTACAAGAATATATTTTTACATCAACATAATATGATCCCGTTTTTACAGGATCGTATTGTCGAGTATATCCTTGAGCATTTTTTTTATAAATATAACAAGGTAATAATGGTTTATTATTACTACCTTTCTGATCTGTATTAATTTCACCCTCAGAGTCGCTACCAAAAAGGTCGCGAGCTGTGGGCTTCTTTATTGGAATTTGATTTTTAGGAATTTTCGCTACGATGACCCCGCTGCTAGCGCCTCGACTCGACGACTCGTCACGTTTACTCGTTTTGGAACGTTTGGCTCGATGTAGTTTGGTGTTAACCCGTTCTTGATTTTTGTCAACTACGATGGTATCAGCTGAACGCTCCCGTTGTTTGGCGGAGTGTTCCCGTTCTCGGTCACTGTTATAGCTGGTTGCGTTATCTTTGGCTGCGTCGTGGGCTGTTTTAATTTTCTTTCCTTTTTGCATGGTAAGACTGGGTCTGAAATAAAGATAAATAATTTAATAACACTATTAAGAAATTCATAACAAATGGTTAATATATCCATCAGCATAATGTGTTTAACACGTAATGGTTGATTTCGGCTTTCCTTTTTTTCGGGTTTGTTTCGTTTTTTGTCGCAACTGGTGGCGGAGATTCAGATTCATCGCTCTCTGAGGATGACAAGAATAGATCTTCAGCGAGGGACCTAAAAGAAAAAAAGAAATTAATCAATCAATCAAAAGAATGATACAGGAAAAAAAAATAGTCCTATGATAGAAAAAATGATTGATTGAACGAGTGATCGATTGGAGATTGATTGAACGAGTGATTGTTTGATCATTTATTTAACGAGTGACCGATTGGTTATTTGAATATCACTATTAATTGAATGTATATACTGAAACTTTTTTTAAACCAATTGAACGGGTCGATCATTTTAAAAGGTTCAATCAATCGCGATTGCCACATCACTATAACACTACTGTGCACTACCGTTAACAGAGATCATCTAAATTATACTCATACATTAAATAACGACAATATAATAATAAGATTATTTAACTAAAGACAAAAAGGTCTTGCGCTAATTTAGTGATAGTATATATTTAAAATTATCTGAAACAAATAAAGTGTGTTAGATGTGTTTCTTACTTGGTAAAATATATAAATTGAAGCTATAAAATTTTATTGCCAAATATTTCGATTCTCTATGGAGCGGCGTCATCAGTGACAGTGACTGAAGGTCTTTGTCATAAATTTTGAAGAAGTAATTTTATGTCTTTTAGCAATGGTAAAGGCAATGCACTATACAGTTTTGTATTTATTTTTTAGAAAAATATCATCACCACCTAGCCCATCATGGAAAACATCATCAGCATGTTATGTCCATTGTTGGTTCGATATTAATAAATTTACAAAACAAGTTAGACAAAACCTAATGCATTACATTCAGACCAGGGCTATAGTATGCACCAAGCTGCCATCTAAAAGAGCTTTCCCATGTTTTTAAATCAATAGACCGAATAGTTTTAGGAAAACTCTTTAATACTCTTACTGTGAAACAATTGTTAAAGGTAGTGTTATGTATACGCGCATGGGTGGGCACAGGTAAAATATTATTAATTTGAGAATCTACTGAATGTCTGTGTCCATTTATGCGAGTACGAAGGGGTGTCGTAGTTTCTCCCACATAAAAACTGTTACAAAATCTGCACTCCAGCATATATACGCAATGAGAAGTAGTACATTGTGCGAAATTTTGAATTTTGATGACAACAGGGTTATGATGAGTTTGTATATTGATATCGGAATTTATTATGGGACATGTTTTGCAACGAGATTGGTTGCACTTGTGTGTACCTAACAATGTGTTATTGCTCCGTGTATTTTTATTTTTTGCCAAAATAGCTTTTAAATTTTGATTTTGTTTATACGTTACACTAGGGCACGTTTCCAAAAGATTTCGTGTAATATTATTATTTTTAAGGATAGAGAAGCTATCCTTTAATAAATTTTGAATTTTGTGTGCCCCGTGGAAGTATGGTATTATAAGCCGAAGGGAATTTTGTTGTTGTGTGTGTATAGCGTTTGGAGTGTTAGAAGGCCTGTTCATGTGTTTGTGTAAAAAGTTTGGGGGATAATCGCGCCTACATAACCCATTGAAGATTTTGCCTTGATATTTAGCCAAAGATGTTGAATTATTACAAATTCTTTTACCGCGGATAGAAAGTGAATGTGGTATAGACCGTTTTGTAACAAAAACAATGAGCAATTTTCAGTCTCTATGTAGAGACCTAGGATACTCAGCCGAAAAACGGGGTGACGGTCGTATAGGAGTGGAGACTTTGAGCCCGATCGGTCAACTGTGAGCGAAGTTATTGCAGTTTTAGTTTTTCCAAGATGGCCGCCAATATGGCCGCTTTTTGGCTAACTTTGTCCCACGTTAACGGAATTTGGCCGAGTTTGGGTTCGCTCGGTAGGTCTCAGTGTTAACAATAATATTCTTAAGTCTAACTTACAATCTAGTTCGAACCTGATTTTTAAAAGCTAAAAAACGTATATTTTTTATCTAAATTTTTGTTTTACTATTATTTAAAAAAAGTTTTTACAACCAATTTTTTCGGTAAATATTTCTAATAGCTTAGCAGTATTTTTTGATATATTTTCCCTTGTTCTATAATCAATTTGTCACTGACCACATGGCAGCACCAAAATTTCAAAAATTTATATCTCCAGAATTACTCGGTGGAATTTGGCGAAATTTTATATGTTGATAATAATACGGCCAATTTAATTTTAGGTGAAATAAAAAAGGTACGGTACCGATCGCTTTTTGGAGTTATAAATTATTGAAATTTCTAAAATTTTTGAAAATCCATAAAAATGTCAATGCTTAACTTTTTCCAGATCCCGAAGTTGCAGCGTGTCTCAGCCAGCGAGCTCTTCGTCTTCCAATGCTCAGCTTCACTGGTGGTGCCCCGGATCGCCGACCACGCCACACGTGGTTTTTTGTTTTTTTGGCTATAACTCCCAGAGTTTTTGTCACTAAATTCGGCAAGTTATATCAGCTTGTAGGTCTCGCCGAGGCACTCCTTTTGATATATAAAAAAGGATATGTCACCGCGACGAATCCGAAGTTATCACGATTTTTTCGAAAATATTTCGAGGTTATTTTTATTTTTGTCAGTTTTCCGTTAATAACTTTTTTCACAGTTGTTATTTTTAAACGCGGTTTTCACTGGCGTGTGCGCCTCACTTTTATACATTTTTTGGTATATGACACTTATATTTCACTTTTAACCACTTTCATGAATTTTCGCGATTTATTCGAGCGCGGAGCAGCCTTTTACAACTTTTCGAGCGTGCTTCCGGGTCGGGAGCTTGCGCGTGACATGGGTTTTTTTTTTTTTTTTTTTTTGCGGTTGGAGGAGTAAAACCCTTTATGGGTACCACCGCCCCGAGATGCGGTGGTTATGCCCGACTCCCTCTGGGAAGGTGGCCCAGCGGTTTACGTGCAAAACATCTCCCCCTTTCTAAAATCCCCTGATATATAGGGTCAGGGACCTTATATAACTTTAATTAATATCTAACGTTCTCGGGATATAAATTCAGTATTTTACTTAAAATTAAATTTGTCTCTCTTATCTCTATATATACCTGGGTATACACACAAGCAAGAGAGTCATAATTAAAAACATACAAATTCGGACTATCACAATTATCACATAGATTGCGAGTACAACAAAACACATAAATCCTTTTTAATAAAGACACAATATAATAATTACAATACAATTAATTAGTTTTATTCTTTTTTATTTCTACTTGCTACTCTCCCAGCCAAATCTGTACAAAATTTTATGAATATCGCTCTAATGTTTCTGTTTTCAACGATACTACTCAGTCTTTCCCTTTCAATTTTTACGCCCATTACCATCTCTGTTTCGAATCTCTCTCTGCCATAAACAGGGCAGTCCACAATAATATGTACAATGCTTTCGCTCTCATTTGGGTCACACAGACACGCTGGGCTCTCTTTGCAGTGGAAGCGGTGTAAGTACTCCGAGAACCCCCCGTGTCCCGTAAAAACCTGCGTCATAGTTCCGGTTGGTTTCAAGTCCTTCAAAATCTTAAAAGCCAAAATTGCATCCGAGAAGAACATCTTGGTTACAGAAGCTGTCTCACCCGACTTATATCTCCGGTTCCACTCCTCAAGTGATTCCTTACGGATCGTTCGTTTGATGAATGAAATCGGGCATTTGTCGTAGTCGGGTCTAGTCTTCATATTCAAAGCCGCTTCCTTAGCCAACCGATCGGCTCGTTCGTTGCCTGCTAGACCCACGTGACCCTTTATCCACAACAAGTCGACAGTCTTGCCTTGACCTTTGCAGCTTCTCAGGTTTCTTCTAACTTCGGGAAGGGTTAAGGGTAAGGGGATGGGTTGAGCTATTTTCAATTATTGTTTGAAGCGAAGACCTCGAGTCGCTGAAAATGCCAAAGCTGGCTTCAGGGCGTTTCAATATCATGTCTGTAGCTCTATGTAAGGCGAGTAGCTCAGCCTGATATACAGAGCAGTGATGTGACAGCTTCAGCTTCCTCGACTTTGTCTCGGTGTCCTCCTTCCATATGGATATTCCTGCTCCGACCTTCCCCTCAATTTTACTTCCATCTGTAAAAATACGTACTGCATAGTTATCATGGGTATCCATTTGCTCCTGATCTACCACATCGATGAATTTTAAACTAATATGTTTTGCAGGGTGTAGTGAGTCTGCAAATGAACCCATCTCTTCTGTCTCATTCAATCTATCTGATCGAAGGTTTTTCTTTGCTTCATAAAGGGCCGCTGCTTCTCTTATCCTTAAGTCGAGCGGCAGTAGTCTGGCCAGCACTAATGCAGAATTTAATGAGACAGTTCGATATGCTTTACAGAGTTTTTGTGCGAATCCTCGTTGAACTACATTTAGTTGTTTTTGTATGCCTAGTTTACAAACTACCGGTGCCCAAGCACTGGCCGCGTAGAGAATCACGGGTTCCACCACAGCCGTGTAAATAGTCCTAATGATTTCTGGATGGAGGCCCCAGCTTATCCTGGCAGCTCTGGACAATTGCTTGTAAATATTTAATGCTTTTTTACAAGCGTAGGCTGCGTGGCTGTTAAACGTCAGTTTGTCGTCAATTATAAGCCACAGGATTTTAAACTCATGCAGAATTCGAACACCGATCCCACCCATGCTCAGAAGTGGTGTGTCATATTTCAGTTTCCGTGTTAAGACCATTGCGTTGGTTTTATGTGGCGCAAAACTTAACTTATTTTTAACACCCCACTCTCGAACATGAGCAAGGGCGGCGTTCGCCTCCCGCTGCACCTCCAAAGCCGTATCCCCATCAAATACCAGCACCACATCATCAGCAAACGCTTGGCAATAGAAACCCAGCTCGTATAGTTCTTTAAGTAGCGGGTCAAGCAGTAAATTCCAAAGAATCGGACCCCCGATTGAGCCCTGTACACATCCTTTGGATGTTTGCCTCTCGACTTCTTCTCCGGCGTATCGCACCTTCACTCTTCTATTTCGGAGGTAACTATCTAGTAGTCTTCTGATATTCACAGGACATGCCTCCTCGGCAAGTCTGACTCTTATTTGGGGCCACCATGCATTGTCAAAAGCCCCCTCTATGTCTAAAGATATCATAGTTATTAGTTTCTTGTTAGCTAGCTTTTTACGTATATATTGTATTAAGACATAGAGGGAGTCCTCTGTACTCCTTTGGGGCATAAATCCAAATTGAAGGGGGCTCAATTTTGGAACAAGATGCCACTTTATTCTCCCTACCATCATTTTCTCGAGCACCTTTCCTAGTACAGGCAATAAACCAATTGGCCTATACGATTTGGGCTCAGTATAGTTCACCTTTCCTGGTTTCCTTAATACGACCACCGTTGCCTCTTTCCAGATATTTGGGAAATGGCTTAGATTTAAGCATCTATTTGCCAGTGACAGATAAAGTTCGGGATCGTGTTCTATTACGTGTTTACATATATCGGCTGTAAATCCGTCCGAACCCGGAGCTTTTTTGTGACTAAAGCTATTCACCGCGGCTTTTAGCTCCTCAAGGGTAAACGGTGGGTCATGATATTCATTATGACTCAGATCGTTTATTTGGTTAGCATTTTCTCTAATCCGCTGGTGATGCGGGTTTTCGTGTTCTATCTGATCTTCCGGGTAGAAAGTTTCCGCAATCAATATTGCAGACTCCCTCTGCCCTAAAACCTTGCCCTCTTTGATCAATAGCAGATCTTCTTGCCTTTTGGTGGTCCTTCCTATCACCCGATATATTCCTTCCCACAATCCTTCTCTGTCCTGTTTTTCACAGAAATGCTTCCAACTATCCACTTGTGCCTTTTTCGCTTTATGTTCATAATTTTCTTTCATTTGCAGGTATTCATCAACAACCTTCTGCCGTCGGATTGGTGCCGCACATCGGATTCTGCGCTTCCTGGTAAGGACCTCCTTCTTCAGGGTGGCGAGTTCTTCTGACCACCATGGTAAGTTAAATTTATTATTAGTTTTATATTTAGGTATATTATCGTTGCATGTCTGTTCAATGGTGTTTATATATCTTTTCGTAACTTCTTCTAATTCGCACATATTCTTCGTATTATTTACTTCAGGTATGTCTAACTTAATTTCTTCTAGCAATTGGGTCAGCTTCTCATGAAACTGGTTCCAATTAGCTTTTTTGGTGTTATATAATCTTGTTGTTCTCTTTACCTTTAGTCCTTTTGCCCTAGTTAGTCCAATTTTGAATGTAATCACATTGTGATCCGAGCTTGTGATTTCTTCCTCCACCTTCCAGTCCTTAACCAGGTTAAGCAGGTCCGATGAGCAAGCTGACGTAGCTGGTATAGCTTCTGTTTCCTCTAACCGTATTAAATGTTGGTATATCCCCGTGGTTGAGTACCTCCAAACTCATTTCTCCTAGGGTCCCTGCTACCTCCTCTCCCCGAATGTCGACCTTCGCACTTCCCCACCACGTACTTTTTGCGTTTGCATCTCCTCCTATAATCAGGTTTCCTGGTCCGAGATTTCTTTCTATCCTCTTCAGTTGTTCCATGTAAGGTTCTATTGGTATATTTGGTTCCAGGTAGAATGAGACAACGGTTATCTTCCATGCACTTGTCCTCAACTTTACTACTACAATGTTCGGTGTCGTGTATTCAGGGCATAGTACGACATCAATTTCATCATTGAATACGGCAATCGCTGATTTGATAGGGCCATTCCCTTGATTAGCGCATTGGAAGATTTTAACACCCTTGTAGTCCCTCATTCTGCCTAGTCCTCCAACATAAGGTTCTTGCAGTAGGGCAAAGGCGATCCTGTTTTTGTTTGCCTCAATCATAATTTCCTGAGTTGCCAGTTGCTTTCGTTGAAGGTTAGCCTGGGCGACAACGTATGGTTTCATGGTGGGTATAGACGTTTTGTCTCTGTGAACCACTTTAGCAATAAGCTGTTTTGCTTCTAGCGAGCTTATCCCACTTTATCCTGATCGCGCATTCTTGACTGAAGGCGTTGTGCTGTGTGTTGTCCATCTTGGCCTGGGTACAGTTACAACACGATGGGATTTTACCCGCAACCCAGTCGGAACACTTTTCTTTCATATGCGGACCCCCACAATGACTACATTTTTCTTGTGATTCTTTGCAGAATCTTCTACCATGTCCGAAACCAAGGCAGATAGAGCACTGCATTAAGGGGGTTTGGTCCGCAACTCTAACTCTTTGGAGATCTATGTGAGCATATCCAGATTCCGTTAAGCGCCGCCAAATTATGGAAGACGTCCTCATCACTATATGACATGTGTGTGGGTTTCTCGTGCGTTTCTTAAACGCTATTTCTACTTTAGAGTTGTGCCCTTCCAGGTCTTTAAAGATTTCCTTATTCTGATGTTTAAGGGCACTGAGAATGTCTTCGTCACTATTGTATGTGAATACGTCCTTGAAGACAACAAGAGGGTCCTTGTTTATTATATCCTCTACGTTTAGGTGCTCCTTTACTTCACTCAGTCTATCTTTTATCCTTCTCCTTTCCTCTTCTGTCCTACAGCTCATTATATTTTTTCTGTCTTTTGCTTTTCTTATTCTTTCCACCATTACACCTTCTGTCTTAGCGTTTACGGCTTCCCTTATTCTGTTTAGGACCTCCTCTCCGGTTTCTGTTTCATTTTTGGCAGTTATGACTATAGAGTGTAGTGCGGTCTGTCCAGGAAATTGCCTTCTGTTGACTGAGGCTGCCGCGTCAGCGTATGTTTTACCTTCCAGGATTTCGCACTTCCTCTCTATGGTGTCTTTCAATTTATCAATTTTTTCGTTATTCTCTTGTATTAGTTTAGAATGTTTTTCCAGAGTATTTATTAGATCGTTTTCCGTTTTTTTTCTTTTCTCTTTCTTCCACTGTACTTTCTATCGTTTGGTCTTCTATGTATCGAATCGGTGTAGACTCATGTTTGCCTGTCGTGGATCCAGGTTTCCTTTCTCCTACCCCCACTCGTCTATTTTCTGACTCTTTCACCAAAGTATAGAGCCTTTCTACTGCCTCTATTACAGCGGCCTTTATTTCCTTCTTTAGATTTCTACTGTCATTTATGTGAAGTTTTGCTCTCATTAGGCAGGCTTTTGCTTCTGTTATCTTATCTTTGTAAACCTGTGCCTGCTTGGGTGATAACTTGTCGGCCAATGCTGTGGGTTTTTTGTTTTGTTGGTCAGTAACTTTATCAATGACCGATAAACTCGGTACTGGGCTCGGTGATTTAATCCGGGCTTCTATTTCACCAATGCTTCGCCGAACCGTTTTCTGAATGTCTTTATTCGAGGGACCTGCCCTGACCATGTGAATGTCTTCCATCTCCTCTCCCTGTGAAGGGGGTGTCCGGTTTTTAACAGATGTCATTATCTTCTTTGGCGTTCTATACCCAAACATGTCGCAAGGGTGTCAATAAATCTAGTGATTTCCGTCAACAGAATAGGATTTTATATAATGGAGACGGAAAGGTCCACTGAAATAGGTTGGACAGTGCAGAATTACAGTTGAGCCCAGAACCAAAATGTATCCGAATTAATCAAAATTAAGTTGCTATCTGGTGAGTATCAATTAAACTGTCGGTAATTAAAGCTCACTTACACAATTCATAAAATAAATAACAATTAAAACAAACAAATCTATATCAACGTACAATATAAACAATATCACAGTCGTTTCTATATATATATATATATATATATATGTCAATTAAATGGTAAAATAAGAATACTCAACAAAACGTATAATCAATAAAATGTCAATAAAACAACAGTCAATAAGTTAACAATAATTCCAAATCAACACATGTAAATTATCTAAATTATATAAATATGGTGTAATTACAAATGGTACAATTTAAATATTTAAAAGTAAAATTACAATAAAATAACTTAAAATTAATGATTATATAAGTTTTATATACTCTACATAGAGGCCGTCTAAGATATACAATAAAATAAAATATCTCTAGATATAGTCATATGCCAATTAAAATTAATATTTATATATCAAATAAGTCAATTCAAACAATAATAATAAGATAATATACTGAATTTCAAGTCTATATAGAGTACGTCTGTCCAAAAATAGTACAATAACAACTTGTACCAATTTAAAATATTTATGTGCCTACACCGTTTTGGTGGGAGCCGGTCAAATCCTACTAAATTTTGTATTTTATAATTGTTTGTCTCTATGTAGAGCTACTTTGAAATCCACAAAGTATGACTTAATTCCCTCTATAAATTGACGGTTTTCGCGTCCAAATCGGACAATCCCGCGCGAAGTTACGACAATTTAAAGATTTTCAAAATGGCTGTCGATCTGTCATACAGGCATCAGAACTCTCTGTAACTTGGGCAAATTTGCTCGTATTGGTACGGAATTTTCAATGAAACATATGCAATCACCTCCTCTATTACCTCCGCGTGTAAAATCAGGGGGGATTTTTTCCTCTCTCTACATAGAGATTTTATCCTCTACAACGAGGAACTACACAACGATGCTATAGTCGAGAAAATGAGCGCGATCGGACCACCCAATCCAAAGATATAGCTATCTGAAAATTTTAAAGATGGCGGCCAATATGGCGGCCACAAACTCAACTTCGGAACCCTTTGGGCTAGACTACCCGTGTTTGGTATCGTTCGATCTGTCTATTTTAGCTTTTTTTTTTTTTTTTTTTTTTTTTTTTGAGCTGTGGGCGTTAATTCGCGCCCCTGCCAACCCTCGATTTAATTTACACAAAAACACTATATTTTACCTTAAATTACTTACCTTACTATCTAATCGTTGTGATAGGTATTTCAGGCACCACGTGGCAAACTACAATTTTCAAAAAATCCCCTCTCCGAAATTATAGGTTAGGTTAGGTTAGGTTAGGTTAGGTTAGGTTTTTTTTTTTTTTTTTTTTTTTTTTTTTTTTTTTCGTAGGGGAGGAAATCCTTTATGGATACCACCACACCCGTATGTGGTGGTTATGCCCGACTTCCACTGGGAAGGTGGCCCAGTGGGTACGTGCTAAAACCTCCCCCCCCCCTGTAAGAAGCTGGTTGCTATGTTGTCAAGGGGTTTGTGCTAATGGGTTACACTTGCCCCTTGACCAAAAATAGAAGTTGGTGTGAAAATGTTTTTGGTTGAGGAGTGGTATTAGTTGGGGTTAACTTGTGGGGCCGTTAGCTTCGGCGGTATAGAAGTTGGTGTGAAAAATGAATTTGGTTGAGGAGTGGTATTAGTTGGGGTTAACCAGGACTGACCTGGTTCATCTCAATTGTGGGGCCGTTAGCTTCAGCGGTGGTGACCAGCCACCGCCTACTAGAGCCCCCCCACCACGACAAGGTGGCCCCATGGGGGGGGGTTAGGTTAGGTTAGGTTAGGTTAGGTTAGGTTAGGTTAGGTTAGGTTAGGTTAGGTTCCCCCCCGTGGGACCACCTTGACGTGGTGGGGGGGCTCTAGTAGGCGGAGGCTGGTCACCTCCGCTGAAGCTAACGGTCTCAAGAGGGGCCCCTCCCGGCACTTCTCTGTGGAGACGGAGTTGGTTGGGATGGGGCCACAACCCCGGCCGCCGTTCATTCGGTGGCCGAGGAGGAACGGGGCGGCGGGGGACATGGTGCTCGTTCCCCCCGCCCTGTGGGGCCTGGGGCGGCGGATGCGGGGGCATTCGTCGCGTCGAGGGCCACGTGAGGAAAGGCGTCCGTGGTGTTACCGGGCGTCTTTATTCCTGGGGGAGTTGAGAGGGGGGTATATCGAGGGCCCTCCTCCACTCGAGACGGTGCTCGCGCAAGCGGGCTCACGCCGGCGGGGTCGCGGACGAATGCGCAAGCGTACCCGTGGCCCTGCCTTTATGGCGGCCGGAGGAACACCGTGGGGTTTAGTCAGTAAGAGTCTGACATAACCTGGCTGTCGCCCCCGTGATGGCTGGGTATCCATGAGGATTCCCCACGTAAAAAAAAAAAAAAAAAAAAAAAAAAAAAAAAAAGGTTAGGTTAGGTTAGGTTCCCCCCCGTCCCCCCCATGGGGCCACCTTGTCGTGGTGGGGGGGCTCTAGTAGGCGGAGGCTGGTCACCTCCGCTGAAGCTAACGGTCCCAAGTGGGGCCCCTCCCGGCACTTCTCTGTGGAGGCGGAGTTGGTTGGGATGGGGCCACAACCCCGGCCGCCGTTCATTCGGTGGCCGAGAAGGAACGGGGCGACGGGGGACATGGTGCTCGTTCCCCCCGCCCTGTAGGGCCTGGGGCGGCGGATGCGGGGGCATTCGTCGCGTCGAGGGCCACGTGAGGAAAGGCGTCCGTGGTGTTACCGGGCGTCTTTATTCCTGGGGGAGTTGAGAGGGGGGTATATCGAGGGCCCTCCTCCACTCGAGACGGTGCTCGCGCAAGCGGGCTCACGCCGGCGGGGTCGCGGACGAATGCGCAAGCGTACCCGTGGCCCTGCCTTTATGGCGGCCGGAGAAACACCGTGGGGTTTAGTCAGTAAGAGTCTGACATAACCTGGCTGTCGCCCCCGCGATGGCTGGGTATCCATGAGGATTCCCCACGTAAAAAAAAAAAAAAAAAGGTTCCCCCCCGTGGGACCACCTTGACGTGGTGGGGGGGCTTACGGTGGGTGCTTTGCACCCACTTAACAAACGGTCCCAAGAGGTATCGGCAGCGTCTGTCTCGGAGCGAGCGGCTGTCGGTTACGTCAGCGTCTGACCCACAGTGGGCGGCTGATGCGATGAAGTGAGTTTCGGGTCTCATCCGATGTGATTAAAATCCGTAAACCCAGGTAGCGTCTGCCTCGTAGCGAGCGGCTATCTGGTCAGCGTCTGACCCATATTGGGCGGCTGTCTTACAGCGCGTCTCCGAAATAGGGAGTCCTTCCGGAAATCTATGTCACGCAGATTTCCGGATAGAATGGGGAAAAAATATATACGTACATATTTACCCGGCGCGCACAACAGCAGCGTGATTTATTAGTCCTTTGCGGGACGGATAAATTGTAGTTACATCCCCGCCCTCTGCTCATCAGAGAGCGTTTCGGATGTAACATGAATGTGTCGATTTCATTGACGTCGATTTTATGAGAAAGGCTGGAGAGCCTATAAATACTCCTGAGGGCAGGGAGCAGTGCCCTTAGTACTGGGTTGGGGCCGGAGGACCTGGGCGTACATGAAGGGCCCAACACCAGGTATCGGTCGGCGGGATGGAAATGAGCTGTTGTATCACATCAGCTCATTACTGTGAAAGGGCAACATCCCGGCGGGCGTACTGCCAATAAGAAGGAATATGGAGTTATAAAAAAAAACAACTATGTCAGCAAAGAAAAAGAATATGAATAACCAGGAGGGTCCTTCCGAGCTTCGCGCCGGAGGGGAATCCCTCTGTGTTGCGACTTCAGCCACTACTGCATCAGTAGAGACGGAAGCCGCAACATGCAGCCACTTATCTGGTACGGCTGATTCCTTGCTTTACATTACAACGACCCAGGCTACGAAAAAGGTACCGAAAATAATACTAACAAGGATTGAGGATATACAGGCAACAACGACCACAGGCGATAACATGGATACGGATTACCAACCCCAAACTTCCGACCCAACCAAAGGGTCAGAAGAAAATACGGAGGAAGCGCAGCCGAGTAGAGTTGCTGATCGAACACGGTCAGCAACTAAAACTCTTGCGGGAAAAATGTGGTCACAGCGAAAGCGTGTGGCTACTGAGGAGCTTGGCGAGGACACGACCAGTGACGACGGCTCCGTCAGGAGTCGTAGTAATTGCTCAAAGCGTGGTCGTGCTTCCCCTGCAAATTCTTTAGACCGACTCACTACCAAACCGGTCCAACAAAGAAGAAAGGAATTCCTTCTACAGGGTGAAAAGAGCGAGGAATCCCAAACAGAACTGGAAGGTAACTCTTCGTCTTCCGACGAGCGTTCGGCGGACACTCTGCTCACCGAGGCTCTTCGGGCGGCAGAAGCGGTACGTGATATTGCTAAAAAATCGACCAATATCAAAGGCAACCTTCGACATGAACTAAAGGTTGCCTCTAATTCATTTAAAAAAATTGCGAGGGTCCTGAGCCGTAGAACTACCTCAGAGGAAGTGAAACGACTGCAAGCGGAGAACAACCGTTTGAGACGGGAGATGGATGAGATCCGGAAGGATTTCTCGGCCATCCGCGAGGAGATTGGGCAGAGCAAGCGCACGCCTTCAAGAGAAGAAGGTACGCCGCGAAATCAACAATCCGTGGTGCCAACCGTATCCTCAATGGAAGAGTTCCAAAGGATGATCATGGTATCAGTGGGCACCATGATTAATGCGAGACTTGAGGGTTTGGAGGACCGTCTCCTACCTTCAACAATTATCAGACCTGCACTAGGAAGGAAGGTCCCAGACCCGACGGCTGTTTGTGTCGCACCTGTCGCATCGGAGCAAACAATTCCGTCGGCTTCCTCTTCTTCAGTGAAGAAGTCTGATAAAAAGCAGATACCGCAACAGCAACCTCCGGCCCCAGTTACAAAGCCCGAATCTTGGGCAACGGTAACCCGACGGGGAAAGAAAACCGCGCGAACAGTACTCGAAGGCCCTACGCCTGCTGCTGCTACTGCAACAAGTTTGCGGCCGCAAAAGGCCAAAACTCAAAAACCGTCAAAGAGGGCCCGCCCCCCTCGATCCTCAGCTGTGATGATCACCTTACAGCCTGGGGCCGAGGAGGCTGGGCATTCCTATAACTCGGTCCTTACTGAGGCAAGGAGAGCCATCGGATCCCTGAGCTCACTAAATATTAATGGTGGTGTTCGCTGTCGCAAGGCTGCAACCGGAGCCAGGATCCTGGAGATTGTTGGGGCAGAAACAGGTGAACAGGCGGATGTGCTAGCGGAGAAAATTCGGGAGGTCCTTCCCGCTGAATGCGTTCGTGTGGATAGGCCTGTAAAATGTGCCAACCTTCGAATATCGGGTCTAGATGACTCGGTCACGCCGGCCGAAATCATCGCCGCAGTGGCCGCCACTGGCAATTGCCAAGAGCGGAATATCAAAGTTGGAATGATTCGGGGCGATACCTCGGGTACCAGAAGCACGAGGATTACCTGTCCTGTAGTGGCCTCCAATAAACTGGCGTCGGCCGGACGCTTGCTAGTTGGCTGGACTTCAGCAAGAGTGGTTCTGCTCGAGACTCGACCTATGAGGTGCTACCGATGCCTCGAAGTGGGCCACGTCGGTGTTAGGTGCACTTCTGAAACAGACCGCAGCGGGGAGTGCTACCGCTGCGGTACCACCGGGCACAATGCTGCCGTATGCACTGCTACCCCCCGTTGTTCTCTCTGTGCAGCGGAAGGAAAAAAGTCAGATCATAGAGTGGGTGCAAAAACTTGCCCCCACTCTAAAAAGAGAAAATACAAAAGACCTGTAGCAACAGCAACAAATGTGACGCAACCCACTATTTCAGTTGTCGAAGAAGAGGAGGCGATGATAACGGCACCAATTTAATGTCAACTTACCGCCTCCTCCAAGCGAATATTAACCACTGCGCCAGAGCCCAGGACCTTCTAGCCCAAAGCATGGCGCAGTGGCTAATAGATCTGGCGATCGTATCCGAGCCCTATTTCGTTCCCCACAATAATGTCAATTGGCTGGGAGACAGTACGGGCTTGGTAACACTTGTCTCAAATGTGCAAAACGGCGCCCCGACCCTTGTTCCCAAAGCGAGAGGTCGAGGTTACACGGCGGCGCAATGGGGCGAAATCTTGGTAGTGGGAGTCTATTTCTCTCCGAACAGAAATTTGTCTGCTTTCGAATCGTTCCTAGAAGAGGTAGGCCACGCTACAAGGCAGCTTGGTTCAAGATACGTCCTTATAGCGGGCGACTTCAATGCCAAATCTTCCACTTGGGGTTCCCCCGCTACGGATGCACGCGGCGGGCTTATGGAAGAATGGGCGCTGGCAGCCAACCTCCTTGTATTAAACAGGGGGTTTGCTAACACATGCGTGCGTCAACAAGGCGGATCGATTGTGGACTTGACTCTTGCTAACCATTCTGCTGCATGCCTCGTCCGAGACTGGAGGGTACTGGAAGATGTAGAGACTCTATCTGACCATCAATACATAAGGTTTGATATCACTGCGTCAACCGCTATCTCAGGCAGACAGCAATCAGTAGATGGCTCCTCTGCGTTTCCAAGATGGACTTCTAAGTTTGTCGACCGCGAACTGCTGGCGGAATCTTCCGTGGTCCAAGCTTGGGCATGTCCCGACGGTGGATTCGTCAATGTAGAGGATGGAGCCACATGGTTTCGGACAGCACTCACAGATATGTGTGACGCGTCAATGTCCCGTAGTCGGCCGCGTCCCCCTAGACGCCAAGTGTACTGGTGGTCGGAGGAAATCGGTGTGATTCGTGCCGAATGCACCAGATCTCGACGACAGTATACGAGATACCGAAGACGTCACAATCGCGACCCTGGCATAGAAGCTCAACTATATGGTGCCTACAAGGAGAGAAACAAGGCACTTCATCTGGCCATTAATAGAGCCAAGACCCAGGCAAGAGAGGAGCTCCTAGAGACCCTGAATCTAAACCCCTGGGGGCGCCCGTACTTATTGGTACGCGGCAAACTCCGTGCTTGGTCGCCTCCATTGACTCAGAGCCTCGAGCCCAGACTACTGGTGGAGATTGTGTCTGCTCTATTTCCGAGTTCGGCGGATCATACCCCCCCAACAATGTCTTCCCCATTAAGCGAGGGAACCGTAGAGGCACCAGTGCCGTTGATAACTCCGGAGGAGTGGAATCGCGCAATAAAGAGGCTACAGAGTAAAAAGAAAACAGCCCCGGGACCAGACGGCGTACCTGGTCACGTCTTGGTCGTGGCTCTGGACGCGCTCGGACCCCATCTTGTAGCTCTTTTCAATAAGTGTTTACAGTTGTGTCGATTCCCAACGCAGTGGAAGACTGGTAAACTAGTTCTGCTTAAGAAGGATGGACGCCCCACAGACTCCCCTTCTGCGTATCGCCCCATCGTTCTGCTAGACGAGATTGGAAAGTTATTCGAGAGAATAATAGCCGGCCGCCTAGTGGCGCACCTGGGCTCGGTAGGGCCTGATCTATCAGAAATGCAATTCGGGTTCCGAGAGGGTCGATCGACAATCGACGCGATTGCTAAAGTGAAGAATCTCTCGGACGAGACTGTGGCTCGGAGCGGAGTGGTACTGGCGGTGTCTCTGGATATTAAAAACGCATTCAATACCATGCCCTGGGGTTGTATCAGAGAGGCACTTCGTTACCACACAGTGCCTTGCTACCTGAGGCGATTGATAGGGTCATACCTGAGCAGTAGGTATGTAATGTACCAAGGGCGAAATGGCCTTGTTCAAAGCAGGGAGATGTCGTGCGGTGTCCCGCAGGGGTCGGTGTTAGGCCCTCTCCTGTGGAACATCGGATACGACTGGGTACTGCGGGGCGCTCTCTCTCCAGGACTGTCCTTGACCTGCTATGCGGACGATACTCTGGTGCTAGCCCGAGGGGAGAACTACGAGGACGCTGCTCGTCTCGTCGCGGAAGGAGTAACAACGGTAGTTGGAAGAATTGAGTTACTAGGTTTGGGAGTGGCGCTCGAGAAGACTGAGGCCCTTTGTTTTCATGGTCCAAGAAGAGCGCCACCCGCTAACTCCACCATCCTAGTAGGGGATCACCAAGTCGGGGTCGAGTCATCTATGAAGTACCTGGGACTCGTCCTCGACAGCCGTTGGAATTTCCGGGAACACCTTACCCGCCTGTCTCCCAAGTTGATGGGCGCAGCGGCCGCACTGGCGAGGCTGATGCCCAATCTAAGGGGACCGGATGAAGCGAGTCGTCGCCTATACCTTGGAGTAATACGGTCCATGGCTCTATACGGGTCCCCTATATGGGCCGACACTCTGACAACAAAAACCGCGGCACTCCTTAGGAGACCGCAGAGGGCCATAGCTGTTAGGGTGATCCGTGGTTACCACACCATCTCATACGAGGCAGCATGCATCCTAGCAAGGTCTCCTCCATGGGATCTGGAGGCGGAGAGCTGGTCTGCGAACTTTTGGAGAAGAGCTGACTCTAGGACACCCAGAGAGCGAAGGCTTCAGTCCCAACAGCTTCTGCTTCAGCAGTGGGAGAACCGTCTTGATTCTCCCAAAGCTGGACACAGAACTGTTGAGGCCATACGCCCTGTGTTAGAACAGTGGTTAAATAGGCGACATGGTGCATTAACCTTCCGGCTGACGCAGATCCTCTCGGGACACGGATGTTTCGGGAGGTATCTGTGCCGAATAGCTGGACGAGAGGCGACTACTGGTTGTCACGAATGTGGAGTATGTGACGAAGACACGGCGCAACACACCTTAGAGGTATGCTCAGCCTGGAATGCCCAGCGCCGCGACCTGATCGCGCAAGTGGGTCAAGATCTTTCGCTGCCTGCTGTCGTCATGGCGATGGTAGGCTGCAGGAGCTCTTGGCAAGCAGTTCTTTCCTTCTGCGAATATGTAATGTCACAAAAGGAGTCGGCGGAACGAGTGAGGGAGCTAGATGAAGACGCTCCCGCGATCCGCCGAAAGAGAACTAGGCGCAGGGGAAGAACGTCTGGCTTCCCCCTGCAACCGGGTCTGGGGTAACAACCGCGGGGGCGGTTGACACCCCACTCACCTTTTATAGGTAGGCCTCATGAGTTAGCGCGCGTGATGTATGCGCGCGCAACATATGCAGAGAAGGAAAGAAGGGGGACTATCACCTATCGCCCTTCAGTGAGCTGGAGCCCGCACCGCGCTGGGCTAGCGCTGGGGGGGACGCGGACGAATGCGAAAGCGTACCCGTTTCCCTTCCGATTAGCGACCTGAAGTTCACCGTGGGGTTTTAGCCGGTAAGAGTCCGGCATAACTCGGCTGTCGCCCCCGCGATGGCTGGGTATCCATTGAGGATTTCCCCACGAAAAAAAAAAAAAAAAAAAAAAAAAAAAAAAAAAAAAAAGGTTAGGTTAGGTTCCCCCCCATGGGGCCACCTTGTCGTGGTGGGGGGGCTCTAGGGGCCGCTGAAGCTAACGGTCCCAGGAGGTGTCGGCAGCGTCTGTCTCGGAGCGAGCGGCTGCCGAAAATACGCCAGCGTCTGACCCATAGTGGGCGGCTGGCGTAGGGGAGGAAAATCTAGGCAGCGTCTGTCTCGGAACGAGCGGCTGCCTAGTCAGCGTCTGTCCCATATTGGGCGGCTGTTTGTGTTGCGGCGGAGATCGCTCCGCTCTCTGGAGCGACTCTGAGCCGCTGCGGGGATCCGCCCGGCCCTCGCGGGTAAGGCGGGTGTTCGCGAGAGGGGCCCCTCCCGGCACTACTCTTTGGGTCGGAGTTGGCTGGTGATGGGGCCATTCCCCGGCCGCCGTTCATTCGGTGGCCGAGAAGGAACGGGGCGGCGGGGGACATGGTGCTCGTTCCCCCCGCCCTGTGGGGCCTGGGGCGGCGGATGCGGGGGCATTCGTCGCGTCGAGGGCCATGTGAGGAAAGGCGTCCGTGGTGTTACCGGGCGTCTTTATTCCTGGGGGAGTTGAGAGGGGGGTATATCGAGGGCCCTCCTCCACTCGAGACGGTGCTCGCGCAAGCGGGCTCACGCCGGCGGGGTCGCGGACGAATGCGCAAGCGTACCCGTGGCCCTGCCTTTATGGCGGCCGGAGGAACACCGTGGGGTTTAGTCAGTAAGAGTCTGACATAACCTGGCTGTCGCCCCCGCGATGGCTGGGTATCCATGAGGATTCCCCACGTAAAAAAAAAAAAAAAAAAAAAAAAAAAAAAAAAAAAAAAAAAAAAAAAAAAAAAAAAAAAAAAAAAAAAAAAAAAAGGTTAGGTTAGGTTAGGTTAGGTTAGGTTAGGTTAGGTTAGGTTAGGTTAGGTTAGGTTAGGTTAGGTTAGGTTAGGTTAGGTTAGGTTCCCCCCCATGGGACCACCTTGACGTGGTGGGGGGGCTTACAGCGGGTGCACATTACCGTACCCGCTTACAAACGGTCCCGAGAAGGTAACCGGCAGCGTCTGTCTCGGAGCGAGCGGCTGCCGGAGGCGCCAGCGTCTGACTCACAGTGGGCGGCTGGCGCAGGGTAATTGGTGGAGTCTTTGCGGTCGAAGCCAAACCCTGAGATGCCCTATCACTTCTCTTAATTAAGAGGGGGGAATATGGGCGATGGGCCCGGTCGCTGTTCTGTCCAGCGGCTAGGTAAAGTCGACGAATGTCGACAGTGTTGTAATCGTAACCCCAAAAGTGTCGTGGTCAAGTCTCGCGGCTTGAGGGGCCGATGGTCTTGGCTTGGTCGCCCGGATCGCGAGGATGACAACCTCTATAAAAAAATACCCCGAATTTTAAGCGCGCCGCACCGCGAGAAAATGCATGGCTGATGGGTTGTTCAGTCTCTAGTGCGGCCTCGCCGGGGGGATCTGCCAAACCCCTTGGGCGAGTAAAGCCCTAGGCTTATCCGGGTGCAGGGGGCACCACTCGGATGGACCGTTATATCCGCCATACTCGTGGGAATCCCAATGAATTTTTTAACGGGGGAGGAGTTGACCTTAATTACGAAAACGGAAACGGAATGCACAATGGAAGGGGAAAAAAAAAGACAAGAGGCGGCTGGGTCGGATTTATCTGATGCCAGTCTAGTGACGGTGTCTTCGGCGTCATCGGCGCCAATCGGCAAGCGACAATCTCGCAACTTGGTTAAAAAGGGGAAATCAGGTGCTAGGTCTGAGGGTATGGACTCAGATGATAGCCTGATTTCTGCCTCGTCGCTGGCGTCCTCCGAGGCGCCTAGAGGCCCGAGGACACACTCAATAGGCGCTAAGCGCCATCATATTGGCTCGGGATCTGACTCGGCTAGAGAGGACTCGCCGAGCAAAATTCCGGCTAGAAGAGGGAGAGGACGCCCTCCTACCACCGGCTATTACGTGGGCTTGGCGAAAGCCAAGGCCCAACTACTTGAAGTGGAAAGAGAAGAGTTGCGCGTAAACGCTGAGAAGGACATGGCCGCCAAGGTCAAACATGTCCGCACAGCTCGAGTTACGCGCGAACTTAAAACAATGAGCGAGGTGGCAGCAGAAGATCAGCTGGCCGCCGATCTACGACAAAATGTGCTCGACTCGGTCGACGTCATATTAAATGTCGCTACTAAGTCGGGCAACCTCAAGGGCACTTTTCAAAGGGCCCTTAAAGAAGCAGCAGCGACCATCAAGGACGCAGTCGGGGCGTTGAGCGAACGTACTGCGTCTGATGAGATTAGAAAACTGCAGGCTGAGAACGCCCGCCTGTCGCAAAAGGTGGATGATCTCAGCCTGGATGTCCAGAAGTTAAGGGAGGGTTCGCAGGAGATATTTAGAAGGCGGTGCGAGGATCGTGCAGCTCTTTGCGAGGAGCGTGCGGCTCTTGAAAAAGGGTGTGAGTTCCTTCGCGAGAATATCTCCCAAGCGACCTGTGATGATATGGCAGATGACTCTGTGGAGCCACTACCCCAGAACACAACATCGGAGGAACAATCGCGAACAAATGTCCGCGACATAGAAGAAACCTCGCCGTCGGAGGTCCTTACTAGCTCTATTTTAAAGCGAGTCGGGGACCTAATTGATGCGAGGTTTAAATCAGTGGAAGGCATGCTCCTTCGCCCACCCTTGGGCAGAGCTGAGCCTGGCCCTCAAATCGCTGTTTATCCGGCCATCAAGGCGGTGGCTAAGCCGACTGCTAAAGCGTCCGGAAAAACAGCGAAAAAGAAGGAAGTTGTAACCAAGACAGCTGAAGAACCTGTGGCCTATAAGAAGTCTCCTTTGAAAAGGCCCAGGAATAAGAAGCCCGAACCCCGACAAGCCGAGTCTTACGCGACCGTGACAAAGCGGGGAACGAAAGGAGGGGACAAATCGGTTACCGCTACACCGAAATCCAAAGCGGCCAAGACGCCGAGAATTCGTGTCCCTCGAAGCGCTGCGGTTTCCCTAGCTCTCCAGCCAGGAGCGGCAGAACGAGGCGTTACTTTCGTGAAAGTACTCGAGAAGGCCAAGAGCAAGATCAATCTTGGCTCTCTCGGGATACCTTCACTAAGTTTTAAGGTCGCGGCTAACGGAGCCCGCATCCTAGAGGTGCCTGGCCCAGACCACGACAAAAAGGCGGATTCGTTCGCTAAGAAGTTACTGGAGCACCTGTCCTCCGATGACGTTAAAATCACCCGACCAGTGAAGTGCGCAGAAATGCGGATCACGGACCTGGATGAGTCAGTCGAGGCGGGTGACGTTGCTGCGGCAGTGGCAAAGGTTGCGGGCTGCCCCGCAACTAGTGTTGAAACGGGCGAAATCCGCCGCTCTTTCCGGGGCTCTGGCACCATTTGGGTGCGTTGCCCAGTGGAGGCAGCTAAGAAGGTGGCCGGGAGCGGCCGGCTCCTAGTGGGCTGGGTTGCTGCCCGTGTCAGGTTGCTCGCGCCGAGGCCAATGCGGTGTTACCGCTGCATGGAACTCGGCCATGTAGGCAAACTGTGCTCGGGAACTGCCGATCGTAGTGGCCTTTGTCACCGATGTGGCCAGTCCGGGCACAAAGCGGCGACATGCACGGCGATGCCGCATTGTGCTATATGTGCTGATAGCGGCAACAAATGTGACCATAGGATGGGGGGTCGAGCATGCTACCCCTCAAAAAAGAAGAGAAAACAGGGCACGGCTGTTGTCACATCTGTGGCAAAGCCGATAATAGCCCGACGCTCCGCTACAACCGGGGATAGGGAGGAGCTGATGGACACGTGAGTGGCCACAGTCTTTCCTAGTGTGATAGTGTAAACTGGCGGTTCTGTTCTCTTCTGGGGCGGTGAGTGCGGGGGCATACGCCGTCTCATACAAAGAACGCTTCAAAGAGCCCTATAAGGTGAAAGGCGCTCATGGGTTCCTGAGCGACCTTCACATAAAAACTAAAGGAAGAAAGGGGTGGGAATAACTTCGTCCCTTCCTCTCTAAGTGTCGGAGCCCGAAAAGGCTATCGCCGGTGGGGCCGCGGAAGAATACTAGCGTGTACCCGTTGCCCTTCCACTCAGGCGCTCGAAGGAACTCCATGGGGTTTTAGTGAGTAGGAGTCTCACATAACCTCCTGTGTGCCCCCCGGCACCGGGAGGTATCCATGACGGATTTCCCCATGTTAAAAAAAAAAAAAAAAAAAAAAAAAAAGGTTAGGTTAGGTTAGGTTAGGTTAGGTTAGGTTAGGTTAGGTTGAGTTCCCCCCCATGGGGCCACCTTGTCGTGGTGGGGGGGCTCTAGTAGGCGGAGGCTGGTCACCTCCGCTGAAGCTAACGGTCCCAGGAGGTGTCGGCAGCGTCTGTCTCGGAGCGAGCGGCTGCCGAAAATACTCCAGCGTCTGACCCATAGTGGGCGGCTGGCGTAGGGGAGGAAAATCTAGGCAGCGTCTGTCTCGGAACGAGCGGCTGCCTAGTCAGCGTCTGTCCCATATTGGGCGGCTGTTTGTGTTGCGGCGGAGTTCGCTCCGCTTTCTGGAGCGACTCTGAGCCGCTGCGGGGATCCGCCCGGCCCTCGCGGGTAAGGCGGGTTTTCGCGAGAGGGGCCCCTCCCGGCACTACTCTTTGGGTCGGAGTTGGCTGGTGATGGGGCCAAACCCCGGCCGCCGTTCATTCGGTGGCCGAGAAGGAACGGGGCGGCGGGGGACATGGTGCTCGTTCCCCCCGCCCTGTGGGGCCTGGGGCGGCGGATGCGGGGGCATTCGTCGCGTCGAGGGCCACGTGAGGAAAGGCGTCCGTGGTGTTACCGGGCGTCTTTATTCCTGGGGGAGTTGAGAGGGGGGTATATCGAGGGCCCTCCTCCACTCGAGACGGTGCCCGCGTAAGCGGGCTCACGCCGGCGGGGTCGCGGACGAATGCGTAAGCGTACCCGTGGCCCTGCCTTTACGGCGGCCGGAGGAACACCGTGGGGTTTAGTCAGTAAGAGTCTGACATAACCTGGCTGTCGCCCCCGCGATGGCTGGGTATCCATGAGGATTCCCCACGTAAAAAAAAAAAAAGGTTAGGTTAGGTTAGGTTAGGTTAGGTTAGGTTAGGTTAGGTTAGGTTAGGTTAGGTTAGGTTAGGTTAGGTTAGGTTAGGTTAGGTTAGGTTAGGTTAGGTTAGGTTGAGTTCCCCCCCATGGGGCCACCTTGTCGTGGTGGGGGGGCTCTAGTAGGCGGAGGCTGGTCACCTCCGCTGAAGCTAACGGTCCCAGGAGGTGTCGGCAGCGTCTGTCTCGGAGCGAGCGGCTGCCGAAAATACTCCAGCGTCTGACCCATAGTGGGCGGCTGGCGTAGGGGAGGAAAATCTAGGCAGCGTCTGTCTCGGAACGAGCGGCTGCCTAGTCAGCGTCTGTCCCATATTGGGCGGCTGTTTGTGTTGCGGCGGAGTTCGCTCCGCTTTCTGGAGCGACTCTGAGCCGCTGCGGGGATCCGCCCGGCCCTCGCGGGTAAGGCGGGTTTTCGCGAGAGGGGCCCCTCCCGGCACTACTCTTTGGGTCGGAGTTGGCTGGTGATGGGGCCAAACCCCGGCCGCCGTTCATTCGGTGGCCGAGAAGGAACGGGGCGGCGGGGGACATGGTGCTCGTTCCCCCCGCCCTGTGGGGCCTGGGGCGGCGGATGCGGGGGCATTCGTCGCGTCGAGGGCCACGTGAGGAAAGGCGTCCGTGGTGTTACCGGGCGTCTTTATTCCTGGGGGAGTTGAGAGGGGGGTATATCGAGGGCCCTCCTCCACTCGAGACGGTGCCCGCGTAAGCGGGCTCACGCCGGCGGGGTCGCGGACGAATGCGTAAGCGTACCCGTGGCCCTGCCTTTACGGCGGCCGGAGGAACACCGTGGGGTTTAGTCAGTAAGAGTCTGACATAACCTGGCTGTCGCCCCCGCGATGGCTGGGTATCCATGAGGATTCCCCACGTAAAAAAAAAAAAAAAAAAAAAAAAAAAAAAAAAAAAAAAAAAAAAAAAAAAAAAAAAAAAAAAAAAGGTTAGGTTGAGTTCCGCGCTAGACTTCTACCGTGTTGGACGTGCACTCGGCTCCGTATAGCGATTTCTGCACCCTGCACCTGCACCCGGTTGTAAGGTCACGTTTGTGTCCGTATCAGTGCACCTGCACCCTGCACCCTGCACCCGGTGCACTTGAACATTTAGTTTCAGATCTGCTACTGGTTGTGCACCCGGTTGCACCCTCGGATGGATCGATCAATCGGTCTGTTTTTAAGTTGTGTGGCTTGGTCGTGTTCTGCACCCTGCACCTGCACCCGGTTGTAAGGTCGCGTTTGTGTCCGTATCAGTGCACCTGCACCCTGCACCCTGCACCCGGTGCACTTGAACATTTAGTTTCAGATCTGCTACTGGTTGTGCACCCGGTTGCACCCTGAAGCACCCTCGGATGGATCGATCAATCGGGCAGTTTTTAGTTGTGTGTGTTGTTGTGGTTGGTCCCACCTGCACCCTGCACCCGGTGCATCATTGAGTTTAATATTTGCTATTGGTTGTGCACCTGGCTGCACCCAGGGCTGGGGTGGTGCTCTTGCACCTGCGCTCCCGTGCACCCTATATTGACTGCCTACGAGTCTTCAATACAGAACGAGCCACAGTCTTGCGCCCGCACCCCTGTACCCTTGCGCCTGCACTCGCACCCGCGCCTTTGTGCGTGCACCCTTGCACCATTGGATTACAGTGCCTTTGACTAAATATATTATGAGTGGCATTTCTATCACTAACCAAAATGGAAGCAGATGAAAATTCGTCTCCATCATACGATTTGGACGGCTCCTCCAATGACGAGGATCGAAAAGGAAGAGGGAGAGGACGCCCTCTCACTACTGGTCACTACATTGGCTTGGCACAAGCCAAGGCCAAGCTACTGGACCTGGAACGCGAAGAGTTGCGTTTAAACGCCGAGAAGGACATGGCTGCCATGACCCAAAATGCTCGCACCGGTAGGCTGGCGCGTGAACTGAAATCAACTGCTAACGAAATGGCAGCAGAAGAGCTCCTAACTACTAATCTGAAGCAAAACGTACTCGACTCGATCAACGTAATATTAAAAGTTGCCTACAGGTCGGGCAACCTTAAGGGTACTTTCCAAAGGGCCCTTAAAGAAGCAGCAGCGACCATCAAGGACGCAGTAGGGGTACTGTGCGAACGTACCGCCTCAGATGAAATATCAAAGCTGCAGGTTGAAAACGCCCGCGTAATAAAAAAGGTGGATGAGCTCAGTCTTGACGTAAAAATGCTGAGGGAGGGCTCACAAGAGATCTTCAGGAGACAGTGCGCAGAACGTGCGGTAGTTCGCGAGGAGCGCGTGTCCCTAGAAATAGAGCGAGCGTCCCCCCGCGAATACATCTCTGAGGCACCCTCCAGAGGTGCCGAAATGACGGACGAAATTCTGAGGGTAACCCCTCATGAAACTGACCAAGGAGAACATTGCACGACTGAGAGCGTCGCTGGTACCTCGTCATCGGAGTATCTCACTCGCTCTATTTTGAAGCGAGTCGGGAATATCATAGACACGAGGTTTAAAGCTGTAGAAGGCATGCTCCTCCGCCCACCTTTGGGTAGAATTGAGCCCGCAACTAAGTCCGCCTCTAAACCGGAGGCTAACGCGTCGGTTAAGCCGGCTGCTAAGGCGGCGTCCAAGACGTTTGCTAAAGCGACAGGTAAACCAGCGGCGAAAAACAAAGAGAAGAATGCCGTAACAACAGAAGCACCGGACTCCAATAAACCATCTTCAAGGAAGTCCAGGGAAAAGAAATCCGATCCTAGTCAAACCGAGTCCTATGCGACAGTTGCAAAGCGAGGAGCGAAGGGCAGCAAGAAACCAGCTGCCAAGGTTAAAACACCAAAACCGGTATCGAAACCACAGCGAATCCGTGCTCCTCAATCCTCTGCAGTAGTCCTTACTCTGCAGCCAGGAGCAGCTGAGCGAGGAGTCACGTATTTGAAGGTGATCACACAAGCCAAGAATAACATCAACCTTGGAACGCTTGGGATCGCCTCTCTAAAAATTAGAATCGGTGTAACCGGGTCCCGTATCCTAGAGGTATCGGACGATGAACATGACACAAAGGCGGATTCTCTGGTACAGAAGCTAAGGGAACACCTTTCTGTTAAAGATGTCACAATAACCCGGCCTATTAAGTGTGCAGAAATACGCATTTCAGGCCTGGATGATACGATAGAGCCAGGCGATGTGGTGGCAGCCATAATGAATGCTACAGACTGTCCAGCAGACAGTATTAAGTCTGGTGAAATAAGCCGCTCGCGCTGGGGCTGCGGTACTATTTGGGTGCGATGCCCGATTGCGACAGCGGAGACGATTACCGGTAACGGCCGGCTCCTTGTGGGCTGGGTCGCTGCCCGAGCAAAGCTTCTGCAGCAGAGACTCATGCGGTGTTACCGCTGCATGGGAGTCGGCCATGTGGGCAAAATGTGTGTTGGAACCATTGACCGTACTGGCCTGTGTCATCGATGCGGGCTATCTGGGCACAAAGCAGCAACATGTACGGCCAAGCCGCACTGTGCCATTTGTGCCGATGCCGGGAAAAAGGCCGACCATAGAATGGGGGGTCGAGCTTGCTCTCCCCCGTCAAAAAAGAGTAGGAAAAAGGACACGGCTGCTACTATACCCGTAGCACAGCCGATAACAGCTCGTCGCCCCGCTATAACTGGGGAAAGGGAGGATCTGATGGACACATAGGTGCCTCTAAGACGGTGACTTCTGCGGGGTGCACCCATGCACCCGCGCCCATGGAAGCGAACTGGAGAGAAGAAACACACCTGACCAGTGCTCCAAAGAGGGGAACTTGGCTGGGTAGCTGGATCACACACCTGAACAGTGCCCAGCATGGTTCCTAAGAGGTAACCTGGCTGGGTAACTGTATCAAACGGAGGGCCCTCCGCGAATTCTGCGCTAATGCTGCATGATAAGCAACGAAGACGCAGAGGATAAGAAGAGGAAGAAGAAGGGAGCAGTATGCCTCAAGAAGAGGAACTGAACATCACCAGAGGGCACAAACTGAGACGAAACTAATAAGCCGGGGGACGTCGTGGTAGAATGCTCGCGCGATCCTATGACGTCGCCAATACTCAACGGCCAAGAGGGATCAACCGGAGTGTGTTTAGTGGGTATGCCCCTCCCTCCCCTTAGCGAGGAGACGGAGAGGGGAGAGTCCCACATAACCCCTGCAAGTGGGGGTATGCGTAATGCATTCACACTCCGTCAACAAAAAAAAAAAAAAAAAAAAAAAGGTTAGGTTAGGTTAGGTTAGGTTAGGTTAGGTTAGGTTAGGTTAGGTTAGGTTCGCTCTTGCTGCCCCCCCATGGGGCCACCTTGTCGTGGTGGGGGGGCTCTAGTAGGCAGAGGCTGGTCACCTCCGCTGAAGCTAACGGTCCCAAGTGGGGCCCCTCCCGGCACTTCTCTGTGGAGGCGGAGTTGGTTGGGATGGGGCCACAACCCCGGCCGCCGTTTATTCGGTGGCCGAGGAGGAACGGGGCGGCGGGGGACATGGTGCTCGTTCCCCCCGCCCTGTGGGGCCTGGGGCGGCGGATGCGGGGGCATTCGTTGCGTCGAGGGCCACGTGAGGAGAGGCGTCCGTGGTGTTACCGGGCGTCTTTATTCCTGGGGGAGTTGAGAGGGGGGTATATCGAGGGCCCTCCTCCACTCGAGACGGTGCTCGCGCAAGCGGGCTCACGCCGGCGGGGTCGCGGACGAATGCGCAAGCGTACCCGTAGCCCTGCCTTTATGGCGGCCGGAGGAACACCGTGGGGTTTAGTCAGTAAGAGTCTGACATAACCTGGCTGTCGCCCCCGCGATGGCTGGGTATCCATGAGGATTCCCCACGTAAAAAAAAAAAAAAAAAAAAAAAAGGTTCGCTCTTGCTCCGGGCCTAAGCGTGTCATGTTATGCGGACGACACGCTAGTTTTGGCCCAAGGCGACAGCTACGAGGTGGCTGCCCGTCTTGCTACAGCAGGCGTGGCAACCGTTGTCGGCAGAATAAGGACGCTGGGATTGGAGGTGGCGCTAAACAAAACTGAGGCCCTTTGCTTTCATGGGCCCAGAAGGGCGCCACCTGCAAGCTCATCTATCCCAGTGGAGGGGCACCAAATTGAGGTCGGGTCTTCTATGAAGTACCTAGGACTCGTTCTCGATAGCCGGTGGAACTTCCGAGAGCACTTTACCCGTCTGGCCCCGAGATTGATGGGCGCAGCGGCCGCGTTGGCCAGGCTGATGCCTAATCTACGAGGGCCAGACGGGGGGAGTCGTCGTCTGTACCTGGGTGTGGTACGGTCCATGGCCCTTTACGGGGCCCCGATATGGGCCGACACCCTGACGGCGAAGAACACGGCCCTCCTACGAAGACCACAGAGGGCCATGGCCGTTAGGGTGATAAGAGGCTACCACACCGTTGCTTACGAGGCGGCGTGCGTCCTGGCTAGATCCCCGCCATGGGATCTGGAGGCGGGGAACTGGTCTGCCAATTACTGGCAGAGAGCAGACGCCAGGACGCCTAGCGAGAGGAGGTTCCACTCTCGACAGCTCCTTCTTCAGCAGTGGGAGAACCGTTTGGCTTCTCCGACCGCCGGACTAAGGACTGTCGAGGCCGTTCGGCCCGTACTGGAGCAATGGCTGAACAGGCGGCACGGTGCTCTCACTTTCCACCTGACGCAGATACTCACGGGACATGGCTGTTTCGGGAGATATCTGTGTCGGATTGCGGGAAGGGAGCTGACAATGGGTTGCCACGCATGTGGGGTTTGCGACGAGGACACTTCCCAGCATACTCTGGCGGAGTGCGCCGCTTGGGATGTGCAGCGACGTGCCCTCGTTGCTCAGGTGGGGCATGACCTCTCATTGCCCGCTGTCGTCAAGGCGATGGTGGGTAGTCAGAGGTCGTGGCAGGCTGTTCTCTCCTTCTGTGAAGACGTTATGACGCAGAAGGAGGCGGCGGAACGCGAGCGGGAGCTCAGCGAAGACGCTCCTGCGTGCCGCCAAAGGAGAACCAGGCGCAGGGGAAGAGCCTCCGGCATTTCCCTGCGACCCACCTGACCCAGGCCCGGGATGTTGCCGCGGGGGCGGTAGACATCCCACGAAAAGGCCTCATGAGGTGGCGCGCGTCGTGTTTGCGTGCGCCAATCTTGCCGGAGGTAAAGGGGGAGACGCTCTGTCCTCCCCCATTCAAGGAGCCGGAGCCCGCGTGGTATGCGGGCTAGCGCCGGAGGGCCGCGGACGAGTGCAAAAGCGTTCCCGTTGCCCTCCCTCTATGGCGACCGGTGAAAACACCGTGGGGTTTTAGTCGGTTCGAGTCCGACATAACCCGGCCGTCACCCCCGTGATAGTCGGGTATCCATGATGGATTTCCCCACGAAAAAAAAAAAAAAAAAAAAAAAAAGGTTAGGTTAGGTTAGGTTAGGTTAGGTTAGGTTAGGTTAGGTTAGGTTAGGTTAGGTTAGGTTAGGTTAGGTTAGGTCCAGATGTCTGAGCCGGGAACAGTTTCCCCGGCAGTGGCAGACCGGTTTACTGGTCCTTATAAAAAAGGACGGGCGCCCTGCGAACTCACCTTCCGCCTACCGCCCTATCGTGCTCCTTAGTGAGATCGGGAAGCTTCTGGAGCGTATTATAGCGGCCCGGATCACTGATCATCTGACCTCTGTGGGGCCGGATGTCGCCGACACGCAGTTCGGATTCCGAGGGGGTCGATGCACCATTGATGCGATACATCGTGTCAAATCCCTCTCGGGAGAGACGGTTGCTCGGGGAGGTGTTGCTCTTGCGGTGTCTTTAGACATAGCCAACGCCTTCAACACCTTGCCCTGGGGCTGTGTCAAGGGGGCCCTCCGTTTTCACGGGTTGCCTCCCTATATTTGCGGCGTCATCGGGTCCTATCTCAGTGAGAGATGTGTAGCGTTTCAAGGGCGGGACGGAGTAGTCCGGAAACAAATGTCGTGCGGTGTCCCGCAGGGGTCGGTCCTCGGCCCTCTCCTGTGGAACATCGGGTACGACTGGGTACTGCGGGGTGCTCTTCCTCCGGGTCTCAGCGTGACTTGCTACGCCGACGACACGCTCGTCATGGCCCGGGGGGAGAACTTTGAGAGTGTGGCCGGTCTTGCCACTGCCGGGGTAAACCTGGTGGTGCAAAGAATCCGAATGCTGGGTTTGGAGGTGGCGCTCCATAAAACTGAAGTTCTCTCTTTTCATGGACCCCGGAGAGCGCCACCTGCAGACTCCTCCATTCGCATAGGTGAGGTTAGAGTCCGGGTCGGGCCCACGATGAAATATCTGGGGCTCGTCCTGGACGGTCGTTGGAGCTTCCGCTCCCACTTCGCGCAGCTCTGCCCGAAGCTCATGGGTGCCGCCGGAGCTCTCTCCAGGCTGCTTCCGAACCTCGGTGGGCCGAACGCCGCTTGCCGCCGCCTTTATCTCGGAGTGGTGCGGTCAATGGCCATGTACGGATGCCCGATATGGGCCGAAGGACTGTCGCGGCAAAACCTTGTTTTGCTGCGCAAGCCGCAACGAGCCATGGCCATCAGGGCCATACGTGGATACCGCACCATCTCTGGGGAAGCGGCATGCCTACTGGCCAAGTCACCTCCGTGGGATTTGGAGGCGTTGGTTTGGGCCGATAATTACTGGCGGCGCGGAGACGGGAGAACGAAGCGAGAGCGGAATCGAGATGCGAATCTCTTTCTTCTTGAAAGGTGGGACGAGAGACTGGCTAACCCCAGGGCCGGTTGTCGCACCGTGGAGGCGTTCCGTCCAGTCCTAGCGCAATGGATGGACAGAAGACGCGGCGTCCTAACCTATCGACTGACACAGGTGCTTTCCGGACATGGATGCTTCGGGAAGTACCTGTGCCATGTCGCGGCGAGGGAATCGACGCCGCGATGTCACCATTGCTGTGGTGACGAAGACGACTCCAGCCACACCGTGGAACGGTGCCCGGCCTGGGCTGTTCAGCGCGCCGAGATGTCGGCTGTTGTAGGGAACGACCTCTCGTTGCCGTCCATTGCCAAAGCGATGGTCGATGATGACAGGTCGTGGAAGGCTGTTATCGACTTCAGCGAGGCAGTTTTAATACTGAAGGAGGAAGCGGAGAGGGCACGAGAAATCGACATAGACGCCCCCGCCGCCCGTCGCCGCCGCACACGAAGACGGCGGAATGACCTTCGCCCTCCGTAAACGGCCGGCGTGGGCGTCTGTCGATGGCGCCGTGATGAAAACACATGCGCAAAGCAACTGTTTATTTATATTTAAATTTTATATTTCTTCAATTATTAGGTGAGGTTTTATAAAGAACCTTTGGTGGGAAGGCGCTCGACGTGTTCCCGAACGCCTTTGTTTCAGAGTCTGGCGAGAGGGAAGCTACTAAGCCTCCCCCGCACCACACGAGATGGAGTCTGCGACAACCGGACTGTACCAGCCGGGGTTACCGTAGTATTGTGCGAACGTTCTGGCGACCTCGGCATTATGGCAAGTGTAGGAACAACGTGGGGGGTTTAGCCGGTAGGAGTCCGGCATAACCTCTCGTATGCCGCCTCTTCCGTATTCCGGTTGGGACGGCGTGCGGGAGGTATCCTGAGCGTCCTTTTCAGGACCGCACCCGGAGGATTCCCCCCACGAGAAAAAAAAAAAAAAAAAAAAAAAAAAAAAAAAAAAAAAAAAAAAAAAAAAAAAAAAAGGTTAGGTTAGGTTAGGTTAGGTTAGGTTAGGTTAGGTTAGGTTAGGTTAGGTTAGGTTAGGTTAGGTTAGGTTAGGTTAGGTTAGGTTAGGTTTTTTTTTTTTATTATTTTTTTCCCTTATTTATTTATTCATTTACAAATTCATTGTTATTATAACACAATAATAAATGGGATTACACGAGGTGAAGGGCAATTTTATACTCTCGACACCTCGTGTCCCAGTAACTCTAACTTTAAAAGACAAATATTATACAAATATAAAATTAATTACTTTATATATAATAATCACAATTTCACGGTGCACTAAAACATCCAGGGTGCATCCAAACAAACAAATATTATACAAACATAAAATTAATGACTTTATAATACTATATATACAATAATCACAATTTCACGGTGCACCGAAACATCAAGGGTGCATCCAAACAAACAAATATTATACAAACATAAAATTAATAACTTATTGGGTGCACCAAGATAAATGCACCATGTACCACCAACGTCCTTCCTTCTTTTTTTTTTTTTTTTTTTTTTTTTTTTTTTTTTTTTTTTTTTTTCCTCACTATAATAATCACAATTTCACGGTGCACCGAAATATACAAACATAAAATTAATTACTTTATAATACTATATATACAATAATCACAATTTCACGGTGCACCGAAACATCAAGGGTGCATCCAAACAAACAAATATTATACAAACATAAAATTAATAACTTATTGGGTGCACCAAGATAAATGCACCATGTACCACCAACGTCCTTCCTTCTTTTTTTTTTTTTTTTTCCTCACTATAATAATAACAATTTCACGGTGCACCGAAACATCCAGGGTGCATCCAAACATAAAAATATTATACAAACATAAAATTAATTACTTTATAATACTATATATACAATAATCACAATTTCACGGTGCACCGAAACATCAAGGGTGCATCCAAACAAACAAATATTATACAAACATAAAATTAATAACTTATTGGGTGCACCAAGACAAATGCACCATGTACCACAAACGTCCTTCCTTTTTTTTTTTTTTTTTTTTTTTTCCCTCACTATAATAATCACAATTTCACGGTGCACCGAAACATCCAGGGTGCATCCAAACATAAAAATATTATACAAACAAAATTAATTACTTTATAATACTATATATACAATAATCACAATTTCACGGTGCACCGAAACATCAAGGGTGCATCCAAACAAACAAATATTATACAAACATAAAATTAATAACTTATTGGGTGCACCAAGATAAATGCACCATGTACCACAAACGTCCTTCCTTATAATACAATAAAACTAAAACATTCTATCAATTATCAATAACACTATGGGCTGATTTTTCCAATCTACAATTTTATCCGACGATTTGAAAAATCAGCCCTAAAGGGTGCACCTTAAGAAACATTCATGTGCACCCAAGCAAACATTATACTAGCATTTTTTTTATTTTTTTTTTTTTTTTTTTTTTTTAATTTTTTTTTTTTTTTTTTTTTTTATTATTATGATTTTTTTTTTTTTTTTTTAAGATATAAGTTATTTGGTGCAAATATTAAATATAATACAAACATAAGAAACTTAACTAATTAGGTGCAAAAATATGCATTATTATTAACATATATTAAAAAAAAAAAAAAAAAAAAAAAAAAAAAAAAAATTTTTTTTTTTTTTTTTCCCTTCCCTTTCCCTTTCCTTTCTTTTTTTTTTTTTTTTTTTTTTTTTTTTTTTTTTTTTAATATTAATTTTTATACTTGCAAATTTTGTATTTATATAATTAATAAAGGGTTACCAGCACTAGCCTGTGGGTGCAACCAGAATAAACATTTTTATACATTATCAACTAACTAATCCTAAAAAGACCGGGTCCACTCCCGCCACCCCATCCACGGTGTAAAGGCTTCGCCTGTTGTGCTCTAGACATTTATTAAGTTTATAATTTGTCCTAAAATAAAAAGCCTCCGGATAATATTGATCCTTTATAGAATATTTCCGGTAGTTACAGTGGACCCGGTCGAAATGCCGCTTCATGTTTCGGTTATATATTAAAACTCCACACAGTGCGCACTGGTACCCCATCCTAACTTTCGAAGTAGCATCCTCAGCCCCAGAGCGACCCTCCCCCTCCACAGCACCGCCACAAAAGTTTTCGGGACGCTGCTCCACACGAACAGGAGGCGTTGGCGAAGCCGGAGACACCCCAGAAAGCAGTGGCGAAGGAAGTGATACTGACGAATGGGGCGGCGTAAGCAGATGTGGCGAGTCTCGGCTAACACCGTCCACACCAGCAGCCCATCGAACCAGGTCATCGACATTCTCCGGGAGAGGAGAAAGAATTGCACCCTCTGTCAGAGAGGCTGGAAGCACTGAAAGCGCCGGGACACTTATCTCGCCCACGACAGCGACAGCGGCAGCATTGGAAGGCGTAGAGATGGGTGAGTATTGAGGTAAGTTTATTGTAGTAAAACTCCCCAACTCCAAGTCAGTCATTCCCCCTCCACGTGTAGGTACAATATCCTGCCCCTGTCCACTCGGCAGCACCATACCCACATCATCCCGCAGCGCCGCGACCACTACCTCAGGAGGCACCAAGGAAGCCTCCACCATCCTCAACAAGCGACTATTATTATCAGCGAGTGTATCAACAACACCATGCAGCTTCACATACATAGCACATAGTCTTTTATATTTTGCCCTTAGTTTCCTCTCAGATCTCTTATGTTTATGACAAGAGCTACACTCTTTATTGGCAGGTTGCATGGTGCAGGGTGCACAGATGCGGACACAAACACGTCCAAGCTATCAAGTAAGAGTGCAGATGCAGGGTGCAGGTGCAGGGTGCAGGTGCAGGGAGCAGAATTCACTTTGTAAAGATAGCACTTCCAAAATGTCCAAAATCTATTTATTTAAAATATTATTTGATTATACTTGTTCTAAATGAAAATAGTCATATGTCATAGATATGACATTTATTATTATAATTTTGTTTTGTTTTTATTTTTTAATTTTTTTTAATTTTTTTCCTTTTTAATTTTTTTATTTTTATAATACAATATTTATGGGGCACCGCTATACAGGGTAAACATTATTAAATGAGTTCTAACTGTTAAACCACTTCAAGGAATTTACTATATTATCAATATATTCTATAAAAGAATCAATTGCACCCTCTTTTTTAATTATATCACTAATAAGATATGGGTGCACCTTGAATAGTTTACACTTAAATTCATGATTCAAACGCTGATTCATGAACTTAGGACATTGCTTAATCAAATGATCCACTGACTGCACCGATACACCATCACAGGGACAAGCCTCGTTATTCTTTATATGAAATCTGTGTAAATATTCCTTGTGAAATCCGTGTCCTGATAATATCTGAGTCAATGGAAATGAAATAGCAGTCAAAGTCATAAACTGGCTCAACAGATCCAAGGTTGGACACCATTCCCTGGTATGCCCTCCTGTACTACTTGACTCATACTCCTCCTGCCATTGTCTCCTTGAATCAACTTTCAACAACCTTTTAGCATAACTTAGTGGAAATTTATCATATGAAGCAGGTACTCTTATTAAGGACGCAGATTTAGCAGCCATATCCACCAACTCGTTACCAATAATCCCCACATGCGCTTTGACCCAAGCAAACTCAACATTGATGCCTCCAGAGTGAAAGAATAAACTTAATAAATTTTGCACCTTCGCAACCAGAGGGTGAGTGTTTCCAGTATTCTGAATCGCCAGCAAGGATGAAAGGCTGTCCGTACAAATGACTATGTCTCTTAACACACTATGTTCAGCAATCCATTGGCATGCCTTAAAGATCGCAAATATCTCCGACTGGAACACTGTGCAACTATTGTGTAATTTAAACTTTTTGATAATGTCACTGCTGCCACCACCATCCCAGATCACAAACGCCGCTCCTACATCCCCTTCCTCTGACTTACTACCATCAGTGAATATCTTCATTGATTGATCATTAATCTCATTTTCGAATTCAGTTTGCGAAGTGATAGTTTTAAATTCAATTTTAATTCGTCGAGCCGGATGCGGTAGACATCTGGGTGTAGACAAGACCTCCAAACTAATATCTGTTGGCAGGTATTCTGTGGTATGTAAATACTTTATCATGGAAAGTTTGTATAACTCCTTAATTTTTATATGGAGGGGAGTAAATCTGGCTATCGCCAATGCTGCGTTTGTTGAAATAGTTCTAAATCCCCTTATGGCTTTAATTGCGAATAACCTTTGAACACTAGCAAGTTTATTTCTTATGTATTTCTTATCTACAATACTTCCCCAAATTCCTGCACCATAAGTAATTGTAGGCTCAATAACAGATAAATATATTGTACGTATATTCTCCGGATTAGGCCCCCAAGTAGCTCTAGTAAATTGACATAGCATCTGAAACAATCTTGTAGCCTTCCCAACAATATAATTTACGTGTGAAGCAAATGACATTCTCTCATCTATTATTATCCCGAGTAACTTAATTTCTTTAACAAATGACAATTCTTCTGAGTACATTTTAATATTAGCTTTCTTTGCCCTAGGAGTAAGTGCCAACAACTGTGTTTTTTCCTGTCCAAATTCCAGTTTAACTCCCAGCCCCCAGTTCTTAATTACTTCAAGTGCATAATTTGTTCTTTGCTCCAATTCCATAACCTTTTTAGCAGCTACTATGAGAAGTACATCATCTGCAAAAGCCTGGAGATGACAACCCTCTGGCAATGGCAAATCCAATAATTCATCAAGGATCAAATTCCACATTGTAGGTCCGCAAGCAGAGCCCTGAACGCATCCCTTTGTCATGGGTTTTGTGACGCTGGCACCTCCAAACTTTAAAGTCACAATCCTGTTATTAGTATAGTCCTGTAGAACCTTGAAGACATTACTGGGACAACGGACATGTCTAAGCCTATTATATAGAGCTGGCCACCACGCATTATCAAAAGCCGCTTTGATGTCTAAAGACACTGCGATCACAGCCTTACCCTGCACTTTCCCTTCATTAATAATGTTTATTGCATCTCTTAATGCGTCAGTTGTGGATTTTTGCTCTCTAAAACCATACTGTCTGTGATTCAGAGCATTTATGTTTTCCGCCTTATATATCACTCTGTTTATTAATATTTTTTCAAATGTTTTGCCAAAAACTGGTAACAATCCAATCGGTCTAAAAGATTTGAGATCTGTGTAGTTAGCTCTCCCTCCCTTTGGTAATATCTTTACATACGCCCTTTTCCACATGGATGGAAAACTCCCTAGTGAGAGGCATCTATTTAATATATCTGTTATTAATCTAGGAAACATTTTTACAAATCTAAGGCAAATGTCCGCAGTCAGGTTATCCATTCCAGGTGCCTTGAGTGGCCTCATTTTAGACAACACACTTAAAATCTCATTTTTAGTAATAGGTGGGTCGTCCTCTGTATCTGGTAACATTTCATATGCTCTTCTTAATTCATCATGTCTATTATTTGAATCAGGTATCTCATCCGGATAAAAATGATCAAGAAGTGCCCTCGCAGTACTTAATTCATCTCCGGTATATCCATGCTGAGTCAGTAATGTTGATGGAGGACGACTCTTTGGGTTGCTTTTGATGAGTCTATTTGTCAAAGACCAAACATCCTCCTTACCCTGAAGACAACAAAACTCCTTAAAATGATTAAATGATGTGGTATCCAATAATTCTTTATATTTTATCTTGGCGTCGCCATATTTACTCAAAATCTGTTCCAAAATCAATGGATCAGCTCTACTAGTGCTTCTAACCACCCTATGCATCCTGATTACCTCCTGCTTACACTCTTCAAGCTCAGCACTCCACCATGGTGGTTTACACTTCGAAATTCCACTCTTTATTTTCATGGAAGCCTCGCACGCCCTATGTATTATTTCATTAATCTCATTAATAATATCCTCAATTTCTTCTGCACTCATCATTGAAATGTCTTTTTCCAAAAGCTCATTTGTAAACATAAAATTTACCAAAGCTGCCTCAAATTCAGCCCAGTTCGCCTTTTTTGAGTTAAATAGATATGTTGAATCATTTTTCCGATTAAAATCAAGAGCAGAGTCAAGCCCAATCATCATTTGCACTGCATTATGTTCTGATGATGGGCAAGCATCCATATTAACAGACCATGACTCAATTTTATCGATAAATCGTTCAGAGACAAATGTGATATCTATTATAGATGACCGAACCCTTCCGTGAGTTATAGTCTCAAATGTAGGCACATTACCCTCATTGCATAGGGCCATGTCACAACCAATAATCACATCCATAACATCGAGGCCTCTTTTATTGGTTCTTGTGCCACCCCATGAAGTGTGCCATCCATTAAAATCTCCACCTACAACACAATTGCTCCCACCAATGCTCATCAACAGAAACTCAAGTGCTCCCAAGGTGTTCAACTGATCATGATTTGGTTCTATATACACAGAAGCAAAATATGCTATATTTCTATTCAAAGATATCTGGATCACAGTCAAATTATTAGTAGAATACTGTGTCATGCCCAATCCACTAACCCTAGAGAAAATACATGCTTTAACTGGCTGATCAGTAGTTGGAAACTGAAATATTTGTATTCCTTCAATATTCGCCACAGTCGTACACCCGCCCACATACGGCTCACTGATCAGTGCTAATTGGTAATCATTTTCTATGAAATAATTAATGAACTCCTTTTGCCAAGCTTTACATCTGCCCACATTACATTGTATAATTTTAAGAGATTTGATCATTACACTTAATTAAGCGTAATTAGTTCTTTCTTTTAGGCGTTTTTTAATAGTACCTATAATTGGACAATCACTCGCCACAGCTGAATGATCAACAGCTTTATTATCACCAAATTTGTTATTATGACTCTGACAATTATAACAACGTACCTTAGAATTGTCTTCTTTGCTCGGGCAGTCGTAGAAGCTATGATCCGTAGACGCACAGTATGAACAAGGGCTCGTGACTGAACTGCAGATTCTTTTTGTGTGCCCAAATTGCAAACACTTGTAACACTGGAGAAATGGAGAAAACTCTTCCACGTGCACCTTTTGATGGTCGATACTGACTCTTTCCAACCGAACAAATGCTTTAAAAATCTCAGGTGATGTCTCCAAAACCACGTTGTATAAATCTTCTTCTCGTTTATAATTTTTTCTGAGAAATTTAATTTTGAATTCTTCTTTATTTTTAAGGGTGCTTTTAATTAAATTATTTTGGGAAATAATTACATCAATTAATTCTTCAGAATTCACCTTTTTAGACACTCCTTTCAATATAATCAATGGATTAAATGTTCTAGCTATTTCCGCTTTAACTTCACTCTTAGTAGTTTCTATTCTATTTATAACTTCTCTACACTGTTCTTCAGTATCAAATTTTACTCTAATTCTATTATTTGTCAGCGGGTGCACCGTGGATGGACCAAATGACAATGTCTTGAAAGAAATACTTCTACGCCAAGCCTCTATTGTTTCTTGCTTATTTTTACCCTCTTTAATTGTGCTAATTATTATGGAAGGCTTAGAACCTTTTATGCTTGATTCACTCACCACTGTATTAAATTTATTTTCTTTTGCTTTTTCCTGAATAACCGCAACTTTATAAGCATAAGTTGGTAACCTTCCAATCTCTTCTCTTATAGTATTTTTAATTATTTTCTGAATATCACCTATTTCATCAGCCCTGCTGTTAACCGTGTTCGCAGTACTCTCTGTCGATATAGCACGACGAGTCTCAACAAGCTTTACCTCACTGATTATATCTGTAGCCAAATCGAAAATTTTCTTCTTATTTATGCTAGTGACACTTCTTCCCTCCTTAATAGCTTTACAAATTTGTTTTGCCAGATTTGTTATGTGATGCAGACCTCTATCCATACCATTAGCCATCAATATACTAGGTGAGTGCATATCCTCCTCTGATGCATCCTGAAATTCTACCTCATTCCCACTCATAATGTATTTAATCCAATGGTGCAATGGTGCACTCACAGAGGCGCGGTTGCGAGTTCGGGCGCAAGGGTACAGGAATGCGGGCGCAAGATCGGGTGCACCCGGGAGCTAGATGGTTAGCTCTGTACTGAACTCGTAGGTGCTAGATTACCACCCCAGCCCTGGGTGCAGCCAGGTGCACAACCAACAGCAAATACGAAACTCAATGCTCAGGTGCACAGGGTGCAGGGTGCAGGGTGCAGGGTGCAGGGTGTAGGTGGGAACATTACCCAGCCCACACAACTTAGAATCAGACCGAGGGTGCAATAGGGTGCAACCGGGTGCACAACCAGTAGCAGATCTGAAAGTCAATGCTCAGGTGCACCGGGTGCAGGTGCACTGATACGGACACAAACGCGACCTTACAACCGGGTGTGACCAGATGAGGGTGCAGGTGCAGAATTTTAGGTGCAGCCCACACAACTTAGAATCAGACCGATCGATTGATCCAAGGGTGCCATAGGGTGCAACCGGGTGCACAACCAGTAGCAGATCGGAAAGTCAATGCTCAGGTGCACCGGGTGCAGGTGCACTGATACGGACACAAACGCGACCTTACAACCGGGTGCGACCAGATAAGGGTGCAGGTGCAGGGTGCAAATTTGCTTTACGGAGCCGAATGCACGTCCAACACGGTAGAAGTCTAACGCGGAACTCGGTTAGGTTAGGTTAGGTTAGGTTAGGTTAGGTTAGGTTAGGTTAGGTTAGGTTAGGTTAGGTTAGGTTAGGTTAGGTTAGGTTAGGTTAGGTTAGGTTAGGTTAGGTTAGGTTAGGTTAGGTTAGGTTAGGTTAGGTTAGGTTAGGTTAGGTTAGGTTAGGTTAGGTTAGGTTAGGTTAGGTTAGGTTAGGTTAGGTTAGGTTAGGTTAGGTTAGGTTAGGTTAGGTTAGGTTAGGTTAGGTTAGGTTAGGTTAGGTTAGGTTAGGTTAGGTTAGGTTAGGTTAGGTTAGGTTAGGTTAGGTTAGGTTAGGTTAGGTTAGGTTAGGTTAGGTTAGGTTAGGTTAGGTTAGGTTAGGTTAGGTTAGGTTAGGTTAGGTTAGGTTAGGTTAGGTTAGGTTAGGTTAGGTTAGGTTAGGTTAGGTTAGGTTAGGTTAGGTTAGGTTAGGTTAGGTTAGGTTAGGTTAGGTTAGGTTAGGTTAGGTTAGGTTAG
>CANHBR010000006.1:0-10000 GCA_947458855.1 Monopis laevigella | reverse complement strand
ACGGAGGCCGGCAGCGTCTGTACCCAGATTGGGCGGCTTGCCGGCCGGTGTCAGCGTCTGTCCCATATTGGGCGGCTGACACGTAGAAGGACGATGTAAACATCACCTTGAGGCAAAAAGTGAGGGGCCTGGCAGCGCCTGTTCCCAGATTGGGCGGCTTGCTGAGCGGTGTCAGCGTCTGACCCATACTGGGCGGCTGGCACAAAACGACGGTTAAATGCGAAGGAGTTGCCGGGCAGCGTCTGTTCCAGATTGGGCGGCTCGCCGGGCGGTGCCAGCGTCTGACCCAGATTGGGCGGCTGGCACACAAGACGGGTTGGCGAAAGCCACAAGAATATGAGGGAGGCCTAACGGCCACAGCGACGGATGCCCGGCAGCCTCTTTACCCAGATTGGGTGGCTTGCTGGGCAAAATTGAAGGAACACCAAAGAGAGAGGTATGAGCCCGTGCACCACGCATGGTCTCAAAACCGAAACACCGGGCCGATACAAATAAGTAAGGCCCATCAGAGGGAATGGGTAGTGAACTTTACTATACTCATACGACGAACATCTAGCAAGCACGAGAGGAAACAGACTAAAGGGGCGCCGTGGTTAGAATGTCTATGACGAACCCATGGCCCCCATCAACAACTAGTCAAGACGGAAAATTCCCGGAGTGTGTTTAGTGGGTATGCCCCTCCCTCCCTCCCCTTAGCGAGGCGACGGAGAGGGGAGAGTCCCACATAACCCCTGCTAGGGGGGTATGCGTAATGCATTCACACTCCGTCAACAAAAAAAAAAAAAAAAAAAAAAAAAAAAAAGGTTAGGTTAGGTTAGGTTAGGTTAGGTTAGGTTAGGTTAGGTTAGGTTAGGTTAGGTTAGGTTAGGTTAGGTTAGGTTAGGTTAGGTTAGGTTAGGTTAGGTTAGGTTAGGTTAGGTTAGGTTAGGTTAGGTTAGGTTAGGTTAGGTTAGGTTAGGTTAGGTTAGGTTAGGTTAGGTTAGGTTAGGTTAGGTTAGGTTAGGTTAGGTTAGGTTAGGTTAGGTTAGGTTAGGTTAGGTTAGGTTAGGTTAGGTTAGGTTAGGTTAGGTTAGGTTAGGTTAGGTTAGGTTAGGTTAGGTTAGGTTAGGTTAGGTTAGGTTAGGTTAGGTTAGGTTAGGTTAGGTTAGGTTAGGTTAGGTTAGGTTAGGTTAGGTTAGGTTAGGTTAGGTTAGGTTAGGTTAGGTTAGGTTAGGTTAGGTTAGGTTAGGTTAGGTTAGGTTAGGTTAGGTTAGGTTAGGTTAGGTTAGGTTAGGTTAGGTTAGGTTAGGTTAGGTTAGGTTAGGTTAGGTTAGGTTAGGTTAGGTTAGGTTAGGTTAGGTTAGGTTAGGTTAGGTTAGGTTAGGTTAGGTTAGGTTAGGTTAGGTTAGGTTAGGTTAGGTTAGGTTAGGTTAGGTTAGGTTAGGTTAGGTTAGGTTAGGTTAGGTTAGGTTAGGTTAGGTTAGGTTAGGTTTTTTTTTTTTTTTTTTTTTTTTTTTTCGTAGGGGAGGAAATCCTTTATGGATACCACCACACCCGTATGTGGTGGTTATGCCCGACTTCCACTGGGAAGGTGGCCCAGTGGGTACGTGCTAAAACCTCCCCTGTAAGAAGTTAGTTGCTATGTTGTCAAGGGGTTTGTGCTAATGGGTTACACTTGCCCCTTGACCAAAAAGAAAAATAGAAGTTGGTGTGAAATAATTTGGGGGGTTGGAAAAATAATTGAGATATGATGAATAATGTCACTAAATCTACACTCGTACACACGTACATAGATTTATTCCCATATATAAATTCATATATATGTGTACATTTACATTGTGGTGTAAAATAATTGTATTTATATATATATATATATATTTTTTTTTTTTTTTTTTTTTTTTATTATTATTATTATTATTATTTTTTTTTTTTTTATTTTTTTTTTTATTATTATTATTTATTTTTTTTAATAATTTTTTTTTTTTTTTTTTTTTTTTTTTTTTTTTTTTTTTTTTTTTTTTTTTTTTTTTTTTTTTAGTACACTTTACAATTACTTATTACTAATATCTTCTGCGTTATTTACAGTTGTTACTCTAGTTATTTATGTAACATCTTTATATTTTTTCTATAAATTTACTTATCTAATTATTTACATTTTTCGTTATTTACAATTGTTACTAAAATTATTATGTAATATACCTTTATTTCTATTAATTTACTTACCTAATTATTTTTCTTATATTATACCTTATCTATAAACCCTATCTTACATCTAATATTATAGTATAGTATACACATTACGTTATTTACAATATTTTACAATAGCTACTCCAATTAGTTATGGTGGACAAGGGCGAGGATGACAAGACCAAGGCTAAGGAGACGAGATGGTGGTGGAGTGAGGAGAATAAAGGAACTAGGGATTGTGTAGTGTTGGAGTTTTGGAGTAATTTAGTGATATCTTTTGTTATGCCTTGCCATGTTGTTGGCGTATATTTCGACCTTACAGGTGGGGCAAATCTTTTTCTTTTTGATTCTAGGTTTGTTGTTGTTTTCTTTTAAAACTCCCCTTTTTTCTGGGGAGTAGAGAGGTGATATGTATGGGGGTGTTACCAGGTGCATGATTTCGTTTGTCGTGTATACTTGGTTGTTTATGTCTTGGTGGGGGTCCTTTGGTCTGTGTTGGTCTGGGGTATACGAGGGTACTTCCTGTCTTGTTGTGGGTGGGGGTGGGGGTGTAACTTCGGCTATGGAAGCAGTTAGGGATCGTATGGGAGATGAGGGTGGTTTGGATGCTGTGTGTTCTGGTGGGGGTGTGTCAGCGTTTTTGTGCGAGTCGGGGGAGGAAGAAAAGATGGAGGGTGAGTTGAGCGGAAGTGGTGCTTTTGTTAGGGTCGTGGTTAGGTGAGTCGTTGGGGAGTCAGGCGTAGGCGTATTTCTTGTGTGAGTTTGTATTTTAGAATGTGTGGTGGAAGTGTTGGGGGAGTGTGGTGAGGTTGAAGAGGAAGGGGCGGGGTCTGTGGTTTTGGGCGACCGTATTCTGCCTGGTGCTATATGGAGTTCAGCGTTAGTGTGAGTGGGGAAGGTTGAAGGGGAAGGGGTGTCAGGAGCTGGGGAGGTGGATGAGGACGAGGGTGCCGAGGAAGAGGGTGAGGAGGAAGAGGTGCATGTGGGTGGGTGTGCTTCTTGGGAGGCAGTTGTTTGTGGTGGGGAAGTGAGTTGCGGGGTTGCGTGGGGGGGCAAACAGGTGGACGCTTGGCGGGGCGAGGGTATGTGGAGTGAGTCGGTCGGGGCGGGGGTGGAGTGGGTTGGTGGTGTTCTTGTTCCAGTCGGGCTGGTGGTATATTCGCCGAGTTGTTTCTCCGCCTGTATTAATTTGGAGACAAGATATCCATTGGTTATTATAAGTTCGTGGTTAGCCTGTCGTTCGTACATCAATTCCATGTAGTAGCGCCCGCAGTTCTGGCAGTTAGGGTGGTTGGTTGCCATTTTGTTAGGTTGTTCTTGGCTTGGCACTGGGTTTAGTTTTGGGTTGGTGTCTCTCTTGGCTTTGGTCCAGTTGTGGTTTTGGTTTGGTTTAATGTCTGTATATTGTATATATGCACATATATATATATGTATATATTTATTGTTTTATTGTGCTTGTGAGGGCGATTGTGCCGCTTAGCATATTACTATAGGGGGTCTTTGCACTATACACTGTTTTAATTATTAACTATAACTATTGACGGTATTTACAATATTTACATATTTCTTAGATAAAGCTCTCTCGACCCTTCATCATTGTGTTGCGATGAAGGGTCGACAGAGCACTAGATAAGAATGAGTGGAGTGGTGTGGATGAGGTAGAGTTTTGCATGTGTGTTAGCGTTGTGTGTTGTTGTTGTTATTGGTGTTTTGTATGATTGTTGGTGTATGTGTGGTGAGACTTGAGGTTGGCTGGGGGTTGTTATGAGATTTGATTGTCTTGACAATTTTCTGAATGTGGGCCTGGAAGCTGTTTGTGGTTGTTTCTTTTTTTAATTATGTCAAGGAGTCTAAATTCGTTTATGTTGAGAGTGCTAGAGGCTATGGAATGTGTTGTGCGTGTATTTGTGTAAATCGGGCATTGAGTTATTAGGTGTTGTAGGGATTGCGTTGAAGTGTTGTCACAGGGGCATCGGTTGTTGTCTGTTATTTTGAATCGGTATAAGTATTCCTTATGATACCCGTGGTTGGTAAGAAACTGGGTGATTGGGAATGTTGGTCTTATGGTGTCTAGAAATTGTTCAAGTTGGTGCAATTCTGGGAATAGTGTCTTGGTGTATTTGGCTTTATTTGGATCATTGTAGAAAGTAGTGCATGCTCTTTTTGTGTTCTTCCGCGCTTGGTATTTAATGTAGCTAATTGGGATGTGGTTATAGTCTGGTGTTTTGTGTAGTCGTGTGGCGGCTTTGGCTGCGGAGTCTGCTAATTCGTTGCCGTAGATGTCGCAATGGGCTTTGACCCATGCGAAATTTATTTTGTTTCCTGCGGTTTCGGAAGTGTGTATTAGATGATGTATATTAGAGATGAATGGGTTGTGGCTGTTGGGGTTTGATAGTTCTTGTAGTGATGATTTACTGTCTGAGAGGATGTATGTGTGAGGTATATTTTTTTGAACGGCATAGGAGCATGCTTTGTTAATGGCTAGTAGTTCAGCTTGAAAGACCGTGCAGTGGTTGTGTAGTTTGAATTTTTTCGTAAGTATTGTTTTGTGGTTGTGGATAATGACGAAGGCTGCTCCAACCTTGTGTTCGTCGTCTTTGCTCCCGTCTGTGAAAATTTGGTGTGTGTTGTTGTTTTGTGGGAAGTGTTTTTTGTATTCGGTGTTGGAGTCGAATTCGAGAAAGCTTATATTTTTCCTTAGGTGGAGTGGTAGTAGTTGTCTGGGTTCGGCCGGTAGTTCTATTGGGATGTCGCCGGGTATGAATTGAGATGTTCCGGTTATTTTGCTGGTTTCGATGAGTGATATTTCTTTAATCTTATCCGTGAGTGGTGTTAGCTGGGCGATCGAGATGGCTGCTGTCGTGTTGATTGTTCTGAATCCTTGAATGATTTTAATGGCAAATGTTCGTTGTAGTGAGAGTAGTTTTTTAGTGGTTAGTTTGTATTTTAGTGACGTGGACCAGATGCTTGCTGCATAACAGATGATCGGTTGTATGACTTGCAGGTAGATGATTCTGACATTGTCGGTGTTGACTCCCCATGTGGCTCTTACAAACATGGAGAGTTTGTAAAAGAGTTTTTTGGCTTTTTCGCAGATGTAATTTACGTGTTTGATAAAATTGAGATTTCTGTCTATAATAATTCCTAAGTATTTCATATTGTCTGTGAATGTGAGTTGGTGGTTGTTTATGTGTATGTTTGTTCGTAAGACTTTGTTTGTGTAGCCTATAAGTTGAGTTTTGTCCGGTCCGAATTGTAATTTGACTTTGGTGCCCCATGTGTGTATTATTTTCAGTGCCTTATTAGTTATTGATTCTAGATGTGGGGTGTGCTCTGAGTGGGTAATTAGTAAAACATCGTCAGCGAATGCTTGTAGGTGGCATCCTTCCGGTAGTGGGATGTCGAGGAGGTTGTCTAAGATGATATTCCATAGTGCAGGTCCGCATGCGGAACCTTGGACGCAGCCTCTTGTGGTGTTTTTGGTGTAGGTGGCGTCGACGTAAGTGAGTAGTGCAGTTCTGTTTTTTGTGTAATTGACCATGATGTCGTATAGGTTTTTGGGACATTTGTAGTTGTGAAGTTGATGGAAAATGACTGGCCACCATGCGTTGTCGAAAGCTGCTTTGATATCTAGCGAGACTGTTATTACTTGTTCGTGGTTTTGTTTTGCCATTTTTATTATTTTTAGTGCGTTATTGATGGCCATGGCGGTAGATTTGTGTTGTTTAAATCCAAATTGTTTGTTGGAGGAGTTGTTGGTTATGTATAGATGCTGTGTAATTCGGTTTATTACAAGCTTTTCTAGTAGTTTACCGAATACATTGATTAGACCTATGGGTCTGTAGCTAGATAGTTCGTTGTATGTGTCTTTATTTGGTTTGGGTATGATTTTGGTGCATGAGGTTTTCCATGGTGTTGGGAAGTGTGCTGTGTTGAGGCAGTGATTCATTAAGTTTGTTATTGTTTGTGGTATGATGTTTATTACTTGTTGACATATGTCCGAGGTTAGGTTGATTCATTAAGTTTGTTATTGTTTGTGGTATGATGTTTATTACTTGTTGACATATGTCCGAGGTTAGGTTATCTAGTCCTGGTGCTTTTTTGTGGTTTATTGAATTTATACTAGATTGGATTTCGTCTATTGTGAAGGGGGGATCGTTGGGTGTGTTAATGGGGGTTGCGGATGATGTTCTTATTGTTTTTTGTTCGGGTGTGGAGTCAGGTGTGTCGTCGGGGAAAAAATGTGACATGAGTGCTTGTGCGGTTTCTTTACTATTTTTGGTGTATTTCCCGTTGGGTAGTTTTAGTGTTGATGGGGGTTGTGTGTTGGGTCTGGTTTTGATTATTTTGTTTGTTATCGTCCAGACGTCCTCTTTTTGTTGCGTTTCGCAAAATTCTCTGAAGTTGTTAGTGGATGCTTGGAAGAAGGCTGTAGTATATTTTTGTTTTATGGTGTCTTTTTCTGTTAGAAGCTCGGTTATAGGTAGTTTACGTTTTATGGCCTTGTTGAGTTTGTGGTGTGTTTGGATGGCTTCTTTTTTGAGTTGGTCGAGTTCGTTGCTCCACCAGGGAGGTTTGGTGGGTGGTTTGGTGAACTTGGGTATTGTTTTGTTGCAGGTTTTTTGTATGGCTTTGGTGAGTTTGTTGATGTATTGATCTGTTTCGGTGTGGTTAAGGTTTTCGATGGTGGTGATGTTTGGTATGTTTTGGTTTAATAGTTGAGTGAATTTGGGTAATATTAGATCCCATTTGATGTGTGTAGTGTCATATTTGTACGTGGTGGTGCTTTTGTTTTTGGTGAATGAGTGTGTTTTGGGTGTTATGAAGAATTCGATAGCGTAGTGGTCGGAGGAAGGGCATATGTTTTGGTTAATTGTCCACTGTTCTGTAGTGGTGTTGTCGGAGATATTGTGTAGGGTGAGATCGATTATTGATTCTATGGAAGTACCTCTTTTTATACAGTGAAATGTGGGCTGAGATTTTCTGTTTAGGATAGTTAGGTTGTTGTTGAATATGAAGTTGTATATTGAGTGGCCTCTTTTGTTGTTATTTGTGGCCCCCCAGAGGGTGTGACTTCCGTTAAAGTCTCCGCATACGATGTGGTTGGCTCCGTTGGTGGCTTGAAGGAATGTTTCTAGTTTGTTAAGAGTGTTGTGTTTGTCCTTTCTGGGTTCGATATAGACTGAGGTTAAATAGGTTGTTTTGTTTTGGCTGTTTTTGATTTGTACTATTGAGATGTTGGAGTTGGAGTGTTGTGTGATACCAATGGTGCTAGTAGTTTTGTTTTTGAATAGTATTGCTGCTTTAAGGGGGGTGTCTGTGGGGAATTGATATACCTTGTAGCCTGGTATTTTTTTTATTATATTTTTGTTTCCAATGTATGGTTCGTTGATGAATATGACGTCGGTGTCATGTTTCTCGATGTAGTTAAGTATTTCTTGATGTGCTATACGTCCCCTGCCTGCGTTTATTTGTAAACACTTAATTTGTTGGTTTGAGCTGCGAGGGAGTGTGTTGGTTGGTTTGCTGTTGGGTTGTGGTGACTTACTCATGATATCCGTAATTGATTTTGGCGCGTATTTTCCCTTTCATGTAAGCCACTTTAGGGCACTGGGAGGATGTAGCGCTGTGGTTGATAGATATGGTGGAATTGGTTTTGGTGTTTTTTGAGCAGTTGAAGCATTTTAATGAGTTGGTTTTGTTTAGGTTGGGGCATGTTTTGAAGGAGTGATTGCCGGCGCAGTGTGAGCATATAATAAGTGAATTTATGTTTATTATTTTGCATGTTTTCCTAGTGTGTCCGAATTGTAGGCAGTCGAAGCATTGAAGTAGAGGGATGTACTCCTCCACGTGTATTCTTTGGTGGTCGATGTTGACATTGGACTTTGAGGTGATGGCTTTCCATACGCTAGTAGAGGTAGTGAAAATGGCGTTGTATAGTTTTGGATTCTTGTTTTTTTTATTGAATTTATGTACGAGGTCAGTATCTTTTGTTATGGCGTTTTGTATTTGTTGGTTTTGTTTGGTGATGAGCTCTACTAGTAAGTCTGTGGGTGTGTCGTGGTGTATTCCTTTTAGGATGATCGTTGGTTTGAGTTCTCTGGACAGTTCTGCGCTGATGGGTGAAAGAGGATTGTTGTTAATTTGGTCAAGTGTGTTGCTTCTTTGTTGGGTGTTGTCGAATTCTATTCTCAATTTATTGTTTGATATTTGTTGAATTCTATTGGGAGTATAGTTGGTGTTCCTGAATGTTACTGTTTGCTTCCACAGTTGGAGCGTTTCGTTAGGGCTTTGTGCTTGATTTTTTGCTGAGATAATGATTGCTGGTTTGTTGATCGGTGTTGAGGTTGGAGCAGGGGCAGCTGGGCTTGTGGATGTTATTTTAGCGTAGGTGGGTTTTTGGTTGGGTTTGGTGTGTTTCGTTGTATTAAGTTTAGTTATTTCCTCCTGAATTGTGTTCCTGATGACTTTGATTGTTTCAGTGTGTGTGAGTTGATTGTTGTTGTTGAGGTTGTTTTGGGATGTTTGTGTAAATATTTCAGTTTTGGTTTGGATGTTGTGTAGTATTTCAATAATTTTTTCTTTGTTTTTTCTAGTTAAGCTTTTCCCTTCGTTGAGTTTTTGAATTATCTCTTTTGTTTGGTTGTTTATATAGCTTTGGAAGTTGTCTTGGGGGTCGTTGGTTGATGGGGAGGGGCTTGAATGGGTGGAGGGTGTGTGGGGTATGTTGTCGGTATTGGTGGAGCTTGGAGTTCCATACCTCCTGGTGGTGGAATTAATGGAGTTAGTGGGTGAGGAGGAGAGTGAGTAGTTGTGAAGTTGGTTTATTGACGGTGAAGTTGTGGTTTGTTGTTCCATTGTGGTTGTGGACAGTGTTTTCTAGGTAAATTGATAGGTATGCAGAATTTTTAGTTGTAAGTTTACAGTAAAATCGAGTTAGAATTAAATTAATTGGTTTATAGTTAAAGTTGTGTTATTTGGATTCGGGATCGCTGTTGAAGACGCAGTTGCACTAGCACTCGGGGACACTTCCGGAGGCGCAGCCGGAGGCTCACTCGGAGGCCCGCCCGGAGGCGCACTCGGAGGCACAGCCGGAGGAGCACCCGGAGGAGCACTCGGAGGCACAGCCGGAGGCGCACCCGGAGGCACACTCGGAGGCACACCCGGAGGCACACCCGGAGGCGCACCCGGAGGCACACCCGGAGGCACACCCGGAGGCACACTCGGAGGCACACCCGGAGGCACACTCGGAGGCACACCCGGAGGCACAGCCGGAGGCGCACCCGGAGGCACAGCCGGAGGCGCACTCGGAGGCGCACCCGGAGGCACAGCCGGAGGCGCACTCGGAAGCACACCCGGAGGCTCAGCCGGAGGCGCACCCGGAGGCACAGCCGGAGGCGCACCCGGAGGCACAGCCGGAGGCGCACTCGGAAGCACACCCGGAGGCTCAGCCGGAGGCGCACCCGGAGGCACAGCCGGAGGCGCACCCGGAGGTACAACAACAAGAATTACGCACGGGCGCGCGGTCAGCAGCGCTATCCAATCCGGGTGGGGGTAGTACGTATTAAGGTGCTAGGGTTGTTTGGATGAGTTGATAATAACTATAGTGGTAGTAACAGTAGCTGTAGTAATAATAATAATAGCCGAATGGGTTGCTAAAAGTTGTGTGCCGTGTAGCTGCTGATGTTGCAGGAGCTTGCAGGAGTTCAGTAGCACTGCCGCACAGCGGTATTAATACACTATCTAATAATAGTAGTACACTTGGTGCACTTGAGCTATGTAAATGTTTGATTTGTGAGTTATTTATGTGCAGAAGCGTGTTTCGTGAGGCTTA
>CANHBR010000005.1:0-23350 GCA_947458855.1 Monopis laevigella | reverse complement strand
GCCGTGTGACAATACGGCATGGGCGCGGCAAGGGCGGCGCGCGCCGGGCCATGAGTTCCACTCCGAACGTGCTTTGACGTCTCGCGTCTCATAAACCCTACTCTGAACGCACTTTTAACGAACGAGTATTGGACTTTGACAGTTGTTTCTTCGGGGATTTTATGTCAATATTCACGAGAGCTTTATAGGTACCTTATAATTATCGGATAATCTAATTTATTCTCAAAGAAGTTAATTTTCTTCACAAAATTAATTGTAAGTGAAAGTTTACCTTTTTTGTGGATAAATTAGATATATGGACTATAGATAGTAAATAGAGAAGACTTGTTCGAAAAGCGTGGGGCGGTTTTCACCGCACAACCTCCTAAAACATTTGATTCGCAGATGTCTTGTCGTATTTAATATTCCATCAATAAACGAACCTTGTGGTCTATCACGCGATGACGGCAAGAGACCTGACGGATTAAGTATATTCCCTTGGAAGATGGGTAGCTGCTTAGTGCGGCATGCGAGATGTGTCGACACCTTGGCAGCTACACATCTTTCGAGGACTAAAGATGAGGCCGCTGCTGCCTACGCTGAAAACCTCAATCGGCTAAAATATTGTCAAATTATTAATAACTACATATTTGTGCCGTTTGGGGTAGAAACCATGGGACCGTGGGGCCCTCAAGCAAAAAATGTTTCAACGAGATTGCGTTAAATTTGGTGGACGTCACAGGTGACTAGAAGGCTGCCGCATTCCTCTCACAAAGAATAAGCCTAACCATACAGCGTTCTGGGCACTATGCCGCGCGACCACTTTAAGAATTTATTTTTTTCTTAGGTGTTTTGTAGGAAAGGTGACAAATTAAAAATAAGAAATATATATTAATAAAAGGTTTATTATTTACACAATTAAATCACTTCCTACATTTTATTTACTGTTAACAATTAGAAAGAAAGAGGAGTCACATATTTTAGAAAGCGCGTGGAAAGATAAAGTAAAGGGTTTTATAAACACTAGAGATAAACATTTTGGTATAGGAGCTTCGGTCGTCTATAAGAAATTTCACTCGACTGCTAGGGTAGCTTGGCTACTAAGGGAGGTCAGCGACTCGTTGTTCTCGTTCTGGTCAATTATCAAGGGTTATGCCTGAGGTGGATTTGTTATACCTAGTGTTATTGAACCCGAAACCGTCGAAATTGATTGACAAGTATATTTAGTATCCTCGCTGCCTTATCGTCCATTCAACCACCGGTTTGGTAACCACACCCTGCAAGTAGACTATCACCTCGACAAGAATTGGGTGCGTAGTTTCCTGAAAACCGGTAAACCCACAGACTAAAACCGAAACATGGCTAGGTCACTTGACAGTTTTTACATCTGTATGATGTTTCATTCCCACCTCGGCGTAACTTGATTTAGGACAGTTGATTTGATGATAAAGCACTTGAGTACCTATATTAAAATAGACTCTTAATTCTTATTCGTCTGTGTCGCCGCGATTTCGTAACCTTATCAATAAGTCGGCATAGTGGGAGCGAGCAATATAGTTAAACAAACTTTGTATCCACCTGATGGTCTGCTTATAGTCAGGTGGATACAAAGTCATACTTTTGACTTTAACATACCGAGCACCAATTAAAAAACAAAAAAAAACTGACGGTATTCAGAGTCTACACCTAACAAGTGGTCAGCTCGTCGCGGTACTCGCAACACCACTACTGAAGCCGTCTAGGCGGTCACGAGCGTCATAAGGCACCCATGATGGTACAAGAGTAAAAGAACACGCAGGGTTTTGAGCCAGGGCCGGGGCCTAAAAAATGTAGTAGTCATTTTGAAAAATATACAAAATTAGTAATCGCATTACAAGTTTCGCATGACTGTATGATGTATAAAATAATATTTTTTAAGATGTAGGTAGACTGTTAAGTTCAATGTTTTGAGTTAATTAGTTTTTCGTTACACTAAAGTATTGAAATAAAAAAAATACAAAAAAAAAACGAAAAAAAAAAAAATCGGTCCGTGAAGGATTCGAACCGCCGACCTCTCCTCTATAAATAATATAAAAAGGTTACTCTAACCGCTGAGCTACCGGGTCATTTTGAAAAATATACAAAATTAGTGATCACATTACAAGTTTCGCATGACATCTATGTATGACGTATACAATAATGTTTTTTAAGATGTAGGTAGACTGTTAAGTTCAATGTTTTGAGTTAATTAGTTTTTCGTTACACTAAAGTATTGAAATAAATAAAAAACAAAAAAAAAAAACGAAAAAAAAAAAAAATCGGTCCATGAAGGATTCGAACCGCCGACCTCCTCTATAAATAATATAAAAAGGTTACCCTAACCGCTGAGCTACCGGGTCATTTTGAAAAATTTACAAAATTAGTGATCACATTCAAGTTTCGCATGACATCTATGTATGACGTATACATTTTTTTTTTTTTTAATGTAGGTAGACTGTAAAGTTCGTTGATTTGGTTTCATTTTATTTTATGAATATTTTGTATAAAAACTAAAATGTCAATCTGTCATTTAATTAATTTTGTTTGTCCGAGGTAAACATTCGTAGAAGTCAAATCGTTTTATTTGTGTAAAGTTTAATAAATCCAGTGTATGTGTTTGTGTGCCGGCATTATTATTTCCGGAGAAAAATACCCCTTCCTATATATCTATATAAAACGTGACAGGACATTTTCTGTTGACCTTAAAATTTTTCGAGCTATTTTTACTAAAACTTATAACAAAGTCGAAGATGCATTAAAGGCTGACCGTATTATAGAAGCGGAACTTCGTGGTGTCTACGAACAGCGGATTTTCTATAGACCAAAGGGTACAGCAATTGCAACTAACAAATAATACTTCTGAAGAAGAAATTCTGGAGGATAGTGAGGCAACCGACAGCATTGAATTGAAATGGCTATCAATTAAAGGTAAATGCTAATCATTATTATTCAATAATGTGCCCCAACTCACCCAATTGGGGGACAATTCAAAAGAAAAAATTATGATGAATCGTTAGACGACGATGATAAGTTTCAGTGGTACATAATTCAAACTACAGAGTGTTGCACCTGTTAAATACAATGATTCTACTTCGTTCTGTTTGTTAGTTTCCAACACGAGTGAAGTGATGTAATACTAAAAAGCAGATTTAAATGAATAAAATACTTAGGTACTAAAAATAAAATTAGGCTCAAGTAAGATAAAACATTATGGGCGCATTTTATTTTTAAAGATTTCGGTCGACTCGGTTCTATTATATATATTATGTCTAATGGAAACAAAAGCAAGTTTACTTAGAATTTTAGTCACTATACTCTGTTAAATTTAACTTGATCGATGGCAGAAGCCACTGCGTTTAAAAAGACAGTTCCTTCTATTTTATTTTTTGTAGGAAAAAAATAATATTCACGTTATTTTTTAACAAAATACTTACTAAATTACGTATTTTATCAAATTGTAGAAAATCAACTGAATTACCATTTATTTACTTTTTATTTGAAAGCATTTAAGAGTTTTATTTTTTCTTACAGAGGTTGCTTTTTAAATTAACTAGGGTTGGGCAAATAACTAAATTTAGATTTTTCATTTTTATCCATACAATATATAGGTAGGTAGATAGAAAAGAATAAAAAAATAATAAATTCTTATATTGTAAATATAGTTTAATTACCTTACACGAGTACAATATTGCAGTAATTATTATATAAACAATTTTATTCACTTAATACTGCACGACAGTCAATGTCGGGGGACCTCGCGCACATCGCGACAATACATACGCGCTTGGGATACCCTATCCCAGGCGCACTGAACTCGTCTGCATTGCGCCAATTCCTATCCTAAACCTAATCCCAATCCCACCTCTCTGAGGAGGGACAAGCCACACGGCAGCACCAAAGGCGCATGAGTTACCGGCGGGAAGTCGCCCGCCGTGATCCTGCTCCTAGTAGCGGAGTATATACCCCAGCCGGAACCCAACCCCACAGCAAGAGGGTTGAGACCGACTAACCACGACAAGTACCCAGATAGTAGAGTCCCTGACCCGGTAACAGGATCAACTCTAGCCGGCTCATCGAACAACCGGGGTCTCTGAAGACTCACTATCGCTGGAAGAGTCACCTATATTAAATTAATATCAATTCATTGTCTCGAAAATTGTCAAAGTTAATAGATCGATCTTTTACTATAGGTAGGATTACGTATGACCTATCGGTTTCAAATCGCTTTAATCTTCATATTAGCAACACCATTAGAATCAAAAACATTTGAAATTAATTTGATGCTTATTTTTCCATGTTACCAAAAGATTAATCGATATTTAGTATCGACAGCATCACATCACAAGTTCACAAGTAATAAATGTCATAATAGCTGTCATCGATCAAGCTAAATTTTACGGAGTATAGATACCAGTGATTAGTCACGATGAAGTATTAAGACCCATTGATCATTATTTGAGAAATACTTTATTTGTTGTTTTCTTTATTTTTGCTGTTCGCCGCCAGGGCCTTATACCGCTGGAGCAAGCGATTAATAAATCCTCAATCACGACGAGTGCCCGGGATGATGCGGTCGGTCTCTCACCAACTTGTATTGCCCTCGTAATCCTCTCCCACTTATTGTCGGTTAAAGTATCTCCCCTTGGTGTAGACTAAAGCATGCTACAATGTAATCCAACAGGTTGTAAATGTCTACTTTCCTTTGTTTAGTATTTTGGTACATACGAGTATACTCCTTACATTGATTTATAAGACCTAAAAAAGATACTTATATGATAAAATACAATAAATAAAATGGACCTGCGCTGAGCATATGCAATGCTTCTCTATTTATAATTTTCCTGTGTTATTTTTATTTGTTTTTTAGTTAATGTATTTTTGTTGTATTTTCAGTTTTCCCCGTGTATGCCAGTCAGAGAGTCCCTATGTCTTGGAAACCAAATTTAACTCATACATGATCCATACAAGTTTGTCTGTGGTTTGTTCTCACGAGTTTTTTTTTATTAGAGTAGCTTGTTTGATGGTGTTTCTACAGGTAACTGAATGTTGTTCGTGTGCTGCTCCAATTATAGCAAATTAGTCTGTTTCTGTGTGGTCTTGAAACAGTTATGACGTGGGCTAGTTTTTTGTGAACAAAGTTTTATTTAATAACAACTTAAACTTGACTATTGTGAATTAAAATTGCAAAGCATGATAATTAGAAATTATTAACTTACCCAGGGTTCAACAAGAAAATGTTCAGACATTGCCAGTTAATAAATAATTCAGTCTCTACTCATACTAAGTTCCCTACCACATAAAGAACATATACAAAAGCAAAGTGACCAGTCTCTCGCACCCCTCAAAGCTAACCCTCGTTTCAACTAAAGCTATAGACCCCACTCTAATAAGTAATTTATTCCTCAAAACCACAGTACAAGTTGGATTTCACCGGTCTTTCTGCTGGCGTAGGCGGCGCGCGGTCTTCTGCTTGCGCCAGGGACGAGGACGGCGGCGGCGTGGGCGGCGGCGACGCCAAGCCCGGGGGGAGCACCGGCGACACCGCCGTGTGACAATACGGCATGGGCGCGGCAAGGGCGGCGCGCGCCGGGCCATGAGTTCCACTCCGAACGTGCTTTGACGTCTCGCGTCTCATAAACCCTACTCTGAACGCACTTTTAACGAACGAGTATTGGACTTTGACAGTTGTTTCTTCGGGGATTTTATGTCAATATTCACGAGAGCTTTATAGGTACCTTATAATTATCGGATAATCTAATTTATTCTCAAAGAAGTTAATTTTCTTCACAAAATTAATTGTAAGTGAAAGTTTACCTTTTTTGTGGATAAATTAGATATATGGACTATAGATAGTAAATAGAGAAGACTTGTTCGAAAAGCGTGGGGCGGTTTTCACCGCACAACCTCCTAAAACATTTGATTCGCAGATGTCTTGTCGTATTTAATATTCCATCAATAAACGAACCTTGTGGTCTATCACGCGATGACGGCAAGAGACCTGACGGATTAAGTATATTCCCTTGGAAGATGGGTAGCTGCTTAGTGCGGCATGCGAGATGTGTCGACACCTTGGCAGCTACACATCTTTCGAGGACTAAAGATGAGGCCGCTGCTGCCTACGCTGAAAACCTCAATCGGCTAAAATATTGTCAAATTATTAATAACTACATATTTGTGCCGTTTGGGGTAGAAACCATGGGACCGTGGGGCCCTCAAGCAAAAAATGTTTCAAAGAGATTGCGTTAAATTTGGTGGACGTCACAGGTGACTAGAAGGCTGCCGCATTCCTCTCACAAAGAATAAGCCTAACCATACAGCGTTCTGGGCACTATGCCGCGCGACCACTTTAAGAATTTATTTTTTTCTTAGGTGTTTTGTAGGAAAGGTGACAAATTAAAAATAAGAAATATATATTAATAAAAGGTTTATTATTTACACAATTAAATCACTTCCTACATTTTATTTACTGTTAACAATTAGAAAGAAAGAGGAGTCACATATTTTAGAAAGCGCGTGGAAAGATAAAGTAAAGGGTTTTATAAACACTAGAGATAAACATTTTGGTATAGGAGCTTCGGTCGTCTATAAGAAATTTCACTCGACTGCTAGGGTAGCTTGGCTACTAAGGGAGGTCAGCGACTCGTTGTTCTCGTTCTGGTCAATTATCAAGGGTTATGCCTGAGGTGGATTTGTTATACCTAGTGTTATTGAACCCGAAACCGTCGAAATTGATTGACAAGTATATTTAGTATCCTCGCTGCCTTATCGTCCATTCAACCACCGGTTTGGTAACCACACCCTGCAAGTAGACTATCACCTCGACAAGAATTGGGTGCGTAGTTTCCTGAAAACCGGTAAACCCACAGACTAAAACCGAAACATGGCTAGGTCACTTGACAGTTTTTACATCTGTATGATGTTTCATTCCCACCTCGGCGTAACTTGATTTAGGACAGTTGATTTGATGATAAAGCACTTGAGTACCTATATTAAAATAGACTCTTAATTCTTATTCGTCTGTGTCGCCGCGATTTCGTAACCTTATCAATAAGTCGGCATAGTGGGAGCGAGCAATATAGTTAAACAAACTTTGTATCCACCTGATGGTCTGCTTATAGTCAGGTGGATACAAAGTCATACTTTTGACTTTAACATACCGAGCACCAATTAAAAAACAAAAAAAAAACTGACGGTATTCAGAGTCTACACCTAACAAGTGGTCAGCTCGTCGCGGTACTCGCAACACCACTACTGAAGCCGTCTAGGCGGTCACGAGCGTCATAAGGCACCCATGATGGTACAAGAGTAAAAGAACACGCAGGGTTTTGAGCCAGGGCCGGGGCCTAAAAAATGTAGTAGTCATTTTGAAAAATATACAAAATTAGTAATCGCATTACAAGTTTCGCATGACATCTATGTATGATGTATAAAATAATATTTTTTAAGATGTAGGTAGACTGTTAAGTTCAATGTTTTGAGTTAATTAGTTTTTCGTTACACTAAAGTATTGAAATAAAAAAAATACAAAAAAAAAACGAAAAAAAAAAAAAATCGGTCCGTGAAGGATTCGAACCGCCGACCTCTCCTCTATAAATAATATAAAAAGGTTACTCTAACCGCTGAGCTACCGGGTCATTTTGAAAAATATACAAAATTAGTGATCACATTACAAGTTTCGCATGACATCTATGTATGACGTATACAATAATGTTTTTTAAGATGTAGGTAGACTGTTAAGTTCAATGTTTTGAGTTAATTAGTTTTTCGTTACACTAAAGTATTGAAATAAATAAAAAACAAAAAAAAAAAAACGAAAAAAAAAAAAAATCGGTCCATGAAGGATTCGAACCGCCGACCTCCTCTATAAATAATATAAAAAGGTTACCCTAACCGCTGAGCTACCGGGTCATTTTGAAAAATTTACAAAATTAGTGATCACATTCAAGTTTCGCATGACATCTATGTATGACGTATACATTTTTTTTTTTTTTAATGTAGGTAGACTGTAAAGTTCGTTGATTTGGTTTCATTTTTTTTTATGAATATTTTGTATAAAAACTAAAATGTCAATCTGTCATTTAATTAATTTTGTTTGTCCGAGGTAAACATTCGTAGAAGTCAAATCGTTTTATTTGTGTAAAGTTTAATAAATCCAGTGTATGTGTTTGTGTGCCGGCATTATTATTTCCGGAGAAAAATACCCCTTCCTATATATCTATATAAAACGTGACAGGACATTTTCTGTTGACCTTAAAATTTTTCGAGCTATTTTTACTAAAACTTACATAGATATAAATATCAAGATAGGCCCTTCCATACAAAAACCCAACGATTTTTTGTCAATAAAGTGACAACTAGCGCCACTAGCGGTAAGAATTTGAACTAATACTTAGTATGATGTGACGTTGTAAGGGCGTACGAATTTAATTAGCCAAACTAATATTTTTCATTTTCATAGTTTATTTTTATGTTTCCGTTTTTTTTTTCATAAATATGTGGATATTACTCAGGTGTTTGTATATCGATATGTATGTTTATCAATTAGTCTGTCTATGAATCTACATCTTAGCGTCAAATATCTCGAGAACTAATCGTCCGACTGACTTGAAATGTTGAAATGGAATAGTTATAAACAGGGGCGCCGGATTTTAGAACCTCATGGGTGCTCATGCTCATTTGATGACTCAAAAAAGTGGTTTGAGGAAGGTTGAAGAGTTTTGAGCTGTCGTTTTGTTCGCATCGGCATCGCGCAATAATGAACATTTTGATCTGTTTCTTGATGCCTATTATCAGGGGTGCTCGGCACCCACTGTTTATTTATCATGGGTGCTCGAGCCCCCGAGCATCCACGGAGTCGGCGCCCCTGGCTATTGTTAACCCACATTCATCCAAAATGGTATAAGTCATAGTTACTTATAGGCTCGAGTGAAAAAGGGTGTATATAGAAAATTAAATAAATTTGGGACAAATTAGGTCATGCGGGGTGTCACCTGAAAGGTATTTATTTATAAAACATTAATATATTTATGTACTTAAATTAGGTACAGTTTAGCTCCCGTTAAATGAAAATGATTTGTGTTAGAAGGAGTTTACTCTAACACAAAGAGCGATAATGGATACCGTGAGCCAGCAGTACCAAACAACAATGAACCATCATTGATGAATATTATTTAATTTGCAATATTATATAGCAATATATTAAAAATTCAATAATGTTGGTATACTAAAAGGAGTTTAAGGTTACTCCAAAAACATCATCTCTAAAACATACAGAATGAGCTTCTGGCGAAATAATAAAATGTCCTAATTTTATAATTTATCTTAAAAAACTTTTTTTTTAAACTGGTTTTCAAGAAATAATATTTAAAATCTAAGTTTGTGTCTATACTGTTTTATTTACAAAGCTGACAGTGGCAGTTTCTGGCCAATCTTTCTATATAATACGAGTCCATACTTCCCTTCGTATATCATTAGCAGGAAATCTTAAAAAAAAAACTATTAAAAAAAAAAAAAAGCATTTAGATCCCCAATAAAAATCGTATATATTTTAATACAGCTGTATGTTTTATTATGAAGCAAAAATGCGCATCTTTGCGTCATTTTCATCTATCTGTTATAAATCAAAACTTTTTCTAAGAGTTTCTTAAAAATCCGAATATCCCGTATAATTACGAATATCTTAGCCCTCTGTATAAAAAATAATATTTTAATAGCCTATACATAGCGAGGAAGGCTACGTATAGGATATTTATTTATTTAATTTTTGTATAGGGGGTTAAGATATACGTAACAGGTTAAACAGGAGTTATAACACAAGAACAATTTTTCAAATCGGACTAGTAGTTCTTGAGATTAGCGCGTTTAAACATAATACAAATAAAATCTTCAGCTTAAGAATATAAGTATAGATATTCATAACTTTTATTAAAGTTTCACACTTTTTCATTCGAATTTTGTTTGTTTGACATACCTTATTGTATTCAGTATAAGTATTAATAGGCGTTAAAATATGTAACGTCATTACAAGGTTAAGTCGTTGATAATAATCTCTCCATACATTGAAATTGAACGAATGAAACATAACCTAAATATATTTTTTTAACATTTAAATATGAAATTTTTGACAATCCGATGATAAGAAATATTGTCTTTCTTTTTGTTGAACTTTGTCGAGAAATTTGTGCAACGTTTTACTACACAATACGGGATCTTGGCAAGTTATTTAGAGTACTTTTCGCTACCGCTGCTTGTCACAGACTGACGTATCGTTGGTGCGAAATTGATTTTTTAGCACCAATGTTTTAGTACACAAGAAACATGTTTTGAGGCCCGTCCTTACTATTTACGTCAATGAAAACTTATAACAAAGTCGAAGATGCATTAAAGGCTGACCGTATTATAGAAGCGGAACTTCGTGGTGTCTACGAACAGCGGATTTTCTATAGACCAAAGGGTACAGCAATTGCAACTAACAAATAATACTTCTGAAGAAGAAATTCTGGAGGATAGTGAGGCAACCGACAGCATTGAATTGAAATGGCTATCAATTAAAGGTAAATGCTAATCATTATTATTCAATAATGTGCCCCAACTCACCCAATTGGGGGACAATTCAAAAGAAAAAATTATGATGAATCGTTAGACGACGTTTCAGTGGTACATAATATATTGCCATATATCTTGAATTTACGGAAATGTTTTTTTTTATTTTTTTTTATGAGAGCTCGGCATATGACCTCACATCTACCTGATGGAAAGCAGTATGAAGGTCCGAGAACAAATGCAACCAACAATTACGATCTAAGTAACCGTTGATTGCACCTATTACGCCGGCTTAAGATGCCTATACACGCTTCGTTTAAAGGACTCGAGATTATAGGAAGAAGAAAACACGCGAGCAGGTAGAGCATTCCACATTTTAATAGTGCGACAGATATACGAATCACCAAATTTTTTAGTGCAGGCTGGTATATCTGCCACAGTATATGCATGCATTTTGTTACCCGCTCGTGAAGTCCTATACCTATATATGAAGTGTTTATACTTTTCTTTAATTATTTTAATAAGAGCAGAATAATACCATGGTGGATTTAATGCCTTTTAGAATGTTCCAGTTTAGTTGGAACGTATTTGTCGCGCAATGAGTAAATAAGTTTATAGAAATTATTAACAGCCTCTTCACATGTATAACCTGAAAAGAGACTATTCCAATGCGTGACAAGTAAATCTTCATTAGGTGATTCGAAGTCCGCACGATTGTATAGGTACTTTATACGTGCAGCAGGAGTTAATGTCCGATAATCTATTGACTTAATTATAATATTTAGAGCTTTATGATAGGGATCAATTTTATCGTTAGGGATACCATTAAACTTATGAAGGCCGCATGTGTTTATAGCGTCGATAAATTTAAATTCATCAAAGCTACGCATATTAGAACGGTTATAATAATTAGCACGCGGATCTAACTCCCATTGCAAGTTGCTCAAATGAAAATCACCTAATACTAGATATTCGTCACTCACGTCTGTTTGCGTGAGAATGGTATCACTAAGGTTATTAAGAAATATTTCCAGTTGCTGAGAAAACGAATTGCCAAGGTTCTGTATAGATAAATAGAGGACACCTATATGTAAGTTATTTGATAATCTGGACCCTGGTTTGTATAATTTAATAGAAATCCAATAATCCTCCGCTGATGAAGTCCAGTTGTTTTTGACCACCACGACCCTCCGTTAATTATGATAAACTATAATATACCGCGAAGTCAGCAAGCGATTTTCATTATGTCGAAGCGTGTGAATCCAGTTTTAAGATAACTAAGATTTATTTAAGTTTACAATTTATTTTCTATACTAGTGATTATTTTAGGATCTGTATATAATTTAGTGCATTGGAACGTAATGTTTTTTTGGTTTCTATACCGTGGGAGGCGAGTGTGGGAGTTGGATGGAAAGGCACCAGAGTGTTGCACCTGTTAAATACAATGATTCTACTTCGTTCTGTTTGTTAGTTTCCAACACGAGTGAAGTGATGTAATACTAAAAAGCAGATTTAAATGAATAAAATACTTAGGTACTAAAAATAAAATTAGGCTCAAGTAAGATAAAACATTATGGGCGCATTTTATTTTTAAAGATTTCGGTCGACTCGGTTCTATTATATATATTATGTCTAATGGAAACAAAAGCAAGTTTACTTAGAATTTTAGTCACTATACTCTGTTAAATTTAACTTGATCGATGGCAGAAGCCACTGCGTTTAAAAAGACAGTTCCTTCTATTTTATTTTTTGTAGGAAAAAAATAATATTCACGTTATTTTTTAACAAAATACTTACTAAATTACGTATTTTATCAAATTGTAGAAAATCAACTGAATTACCATTTATTTACTTTTTATTTGAAAGCATTTAAGAGTTTTATTTTTTCTTACAGAGGTTGCTTTTTAAATTAACTAGGGTTGGGCAAATAACTAAATTTAGATTTTTCATTTTTATCCATACAATATATAGGTAGGTAGATAGAAAAGAATAAAAAAATAATAAATTCTTATATTGTAAATATAGTTTAATTACCTTACACGAGTACAATATTGCAGTAATTATTATATAAACAATTTTATTCACTTAATACTGCACGACAGTCAATGTCGGGGGACCTCGCGCACATCGCGACAATACATACGCGCTTGGGATACCCTATCCCAGGCGCACTGAACTCGTCTGCATTGCGCCAATTCCTATCCTAAACCTAATCCCAATCCCACCTCTCTGAGGAGGGACAAGCCACACGGCAGCACCAAAGGCGCATGAGTTACCGGCGGGAAGTCGCCCGCCGTGATCCTGCTCCTAGTAGCGGAGTATATACCCCAGCCGGAACCCAACCCCACAGCAAGAGGGTTGAGACCGACTAACCACGACAAGTACCCAGATAGTAGAGTCCCTGACCCGGTAACAGGATCAACTCTAGCCGGCTCATCGAACAACCGGGGTCTCTGAAGACTCACTATCGCTGGAAGAGTCACCTATATTAAATTAATATCAATTCATTGTCTCGAAAATTGTCAAAGTTAATAGATCGATCTTTTACTATAGGTAGGATTACGTATGACCTATCGGTTTCAAATCGCTTTAATCTTCATATTAGCAACACCATTAGAATCAAAAACATTTGAAATTAATTTGATGCTTATTTTTCCATGTTACCAAAAGATTAATCGATATTTAGTATCGACAGCATCACATCACAAGTTCACAAGTAATAAATGTCATAATAGCTGTCATCGATCAAGCTAAATTTTACGGAGTATAGATACCAGTGATTAGTCACGATGAAGTATTAAGACCCATTGATCATTATTTGAGAAATACTTTATTTGTTGTTTTCTTTATTTTTGCTGTTCGCCGCCAGGGCCTTATACCGCTGGAGCAAGCGATTAATAAATCCTCAATCACGACGAGTGCCCGGGATGATGCGGTCGGTCTCTCACCAACTTGTATTGCCCTCGTAATCCTCTCCCACTTATTGTCGGTTAAAGTATCTCCCCTTGGTGTAGACTAAAGCATGCTACAATGTAATCCAACAGGTTGTAAATGTCTACTTTCCTTTGTTTAGTATTTTGGTACATACGAGTATACTCCTTACATTGATTTATAAGACCTAAAAAAGATACTTATATGATAAAATACAATAAATAAAATGGACCTGCGCTGAGCATATGCAATGCTTCTCTATTTATAATTTTCCTGTGTTATTTTTATTTCTTTTTTAGTTAATGTATTTTTGTTGTATTTTCAGTTTTCCCCGTGTATGCCAGTCAGAGAGTCCCTATGTCTTGGAAACCAAATTTAACTCATACATGATCCATACAAGTTTGTCTGTGGTTTGTTCTCACGAGTTTTTTTTTATTAGAGTAGCTTGTTTGATGGTGTTTCTACAGGTAACTGAATGTTGTTCGTGTGCTGCTCCAATTATAGCAAATTAGTCTGTTTCTGTGTGGTCTTGAAACAGTTATGACGTGGGCTAGTTTTTTGTGAACAAAGTTTTATTTAATAACAACTTAAACTTGACTATTGTGAATTAAAATTGCAAAGCATGATAATTAGAAATTATTAACTTACCCAGGGTTCAACAAGAAAATGTTCAGACATTGCCAGTTAATAAATAATTCAGTCTCTACTCATACTAAGTTCCCTACCACATAAAGAACATATACAAAAGCAAAGTGACCAGTCTCTCGCACCCCTCAAAGCTAACCCTCGTTTCAACTAAAGCTATAGACCCCACTCTAATAAGTAATTTATTCCTCAAAACCACAGTACAAGTTGGATTTCACCGGTCTTTCTGCTGGCGTAGGCGGCGCGCGGTCTTCTGCTTGCGCCAGGGACGAGGACGGCGGCGGCGTGGGCGGCGGCGACGCCAAGCCCGGGGGGAGCACCGGCGACACCGCCGTGTGACAATACGGCATGGGCGCGGCAAGGGCGGCGCGCGCCGGGCCATGAGTTCCACTCCGAACGTGCTTTGACGTCTCGCGTCTCATAAACCCTACTCTGAACGCACTTTTAACGAACGAGTATTGGACTTTGACAGTTGTTTCTTCGGGGATTTTATGTCAATATTCACGAGAGCTTTATAGGTACCTTATAATTATCGGATAATCTAATTTATTCTCAAAGAAGTTAATTTTCTTCACAAAATTAATTGTAAGTGAAAGTTTACCTTTTTTGTGGATAAATTAGATATATGGACTATAGATAGTAAATAGAGAAGACTTGTTCGAAAAGCGTGGGGCGGTTTTCACCGCACAACCTCCTAAAACATTTGATTCGCAGATGTCTTGTCGTATTTAATATTCCATCAATAAACGAACCTTGTGGTCTATCACGCGATGACGGCAAGAGACCTGACGGATTAAGTATATTCCCTTGGAAGATGGGTAGCTGCTTAGTGCGGCATGCGAGATGTGTCGACACCTTGGCAGCTACACATCTTTCGAGGACTAAAGATGAGGCCGCTGCTGCCTACGCTGAAAACCTCAATCGGCTAAAATATTGTCAAATTATTAATAACTACATATTTGTGCCGTTTGGGGTAGAAACCATGGGACCGTGGGGCCCTCAAGCAAAAAATGTTTCAACGAGATTGCGTTAAATTTGGTGGACGTCACAGGTGACTAGAAGGCTGCCGCATTCCTCTCACAAAGAATAAGCCTAACCATACAGCGTTCTGGGCACTATGCCGCGCGACCACTTTAAGAATTTATTTTTTTCTTAGGTGTTTTGTAGGAAAGGTGACAAATTAAAAATAAGAAATATATATTAATAAAAGGTTTATTATTTACACAATTAAATCACTTCCTACATTTTATTTACTGTTAACAATTAGAAAGAAAGAGGAGTCACATATTTTAGAAAGCGCGTGGAAAGATAAAGTAAAGGGTTTTATAAACACTAGAGATAAACATTTTGGTATAGGAGCTTCGGTCGTCTATAAGAAATTTCACTCGACTGCTAGGGTAGCTTGGCTACTAAGGGAGGTCAGCGACTCGTTGTTCTCGTTCTGGTCAATTATCAAGGGTTATGCCTGAGGTGGATTTGTTATACCTAGTGTTATTGAACCCGAAACCGTCGAAATTGATTGACAAGTATATTTAGTATCCTCGCTGCCTTATCGTCCATTCAACCACCGGTTTGGTAACCACACCCTGCAAGTAGACTATCACCTCGACAAGAATTGGGTGCGTAGTTTCCTGAAAACCGGTAAACCCACAGACTAAAACCGAAACATGGCTAGGTCACTTGACAGTTTTTACATCTGTATGATGTTTCATTCCCACCTCGGCGTAACTTGATTTAGGACAGTTGATTTGATGATAAAGCACTTGAGTACCTATATTAAAATAGACTCTTAATTCTTATTCGTCTGTGTCGCCGCGATTTCGTAACCTTATCAATAAGTCGGCATAGTGGGAGCGAGCAATATAGTTAAACAAACTTTGTATCCACCTGATGGTCTGCTTATAGTCAGGTGGATACAAAGTCATACTTTTGACTTTAACATACCGAGCACCAATTAAAAAACAAAAAAAAAACTGACGGTATTCAGAGTCTACACCTAACAAGTGGTCAGCTCGTCGCGGTACTCGCAACACCACTACTGAAGCCGTCTAGGCGGTCACGAGCGTCATAAGGCACCCATGATGGTACAAGAGTAAAAGAACACGCAGGGTTTTGAGCCAGGGCCGGGGCCTAAAAAATGTAGTAGTCATTTTGAAAAATATACAAAATTAGTAATCGCATTACAAGTTTCGCATGACATCTATGTATGATGTATAAAATAATATTTTTTAAGATGTAGGTAGACTGTTAAGTTCAATGTTTTGAGTTAATTAGTTTTTCGTTACACTAAAGTATTGAAATAAAAAAAATACAAAAAAAAAACGAAAAAAAAAAAAAATCGGTCCGTGAAGGATTCGAACCGCCGACCTCTCCTCTATAAATAATATAAAAAGGTTACTCTAACCGCTGAGCTACCGGGTCATTTTGAAAAATATACAAAATTAGTGATCACATTACAAGTTTCGCATGACATCTATGTATGACGTATACAATAATGTTTTTTAAGATGTAGGTAGACTGTTAAGTTCAATGTTTTGAGTTAATTAGTTTTTCGTTACACTAAAGTATTGAAATAAATAAAAAACAAAAAAAAAAAAACGAAAAAAAAAAAAAATCGGTCCATGAAGGATTCGAACCGCCGACCTCCTCTATAAATAATATAAAAAGGTTACCCTAACCGCTGAGCTACCGGGTCATTTTGAAAAATTTACAAAATTAGTGATCACATTCAAGTTTCGCATGACATCTATGTATGACGTATACATTTTTTTTTTTTTTAATGTAGGTAGACTGTAAAGTTCGTTGATTTGGTTTCATTTTTTTTTATGAATATTTTGTATAAAAACTAAAATGTCAATCTGTCATTTAATTAATTTTGTTTGTCCGAGGTAAACATTCGTAGAAGTCAAATCGTTTTATTTGTGTAAAGTTTAATAAATCCAGTGTATGTGTTTGTGTGCCGGCATTATTATTTCCGGAGAAAAATACCCCTTCCTATATATCTATATAAAACGTGACAGGACATTTTCTGTTGACCTTAAAATTTTTCGAGCTATTTTTACTAAAACTTACATAGATATAAATATCAAGATAGGCCCTTCCATACAAAAACCCAACGATTTTTTGTCAATAAAGTGACAACTAGCGCCACTAGCGGTAAGAATTTGAACTAATACTTAGTATGATGTGACGTTGTAAGGGCGTACGAATTTAATTAGCCAAACTAATATTTTTCATTTTCATAGTTTATTTTTATGTTTCCGTTTTTTTTTTCATAAATATGTGGATATTACTCAGGTGTTTGTATATCGATATGTATGTTTATCAATTAGTCTGTCTATGAATCTACATCTTAGCGTCAAATATCTCGAGAACTAATCGTCCGACTGACTTGAAATGTTGAAATGGAATAGTTATAAACAGGGGCGCCGGATTTTAGAACCTCATGGGTGCTCATGCTCATTTGATGACTCAAAAAAGTGGTTTGAGGAAGGTTGAAGAGTTTTGAGCTGTCGTTTTGTTCGCATCGGCATCGCGCAATAATGAACATTTTGATCTGTTTCTTGATGCCTATTATCAGGGGTGCTCGGCACCCACTGTTTATTTATCATGGGTGCTCGAGCCCCCGAGCATCCACGGAGTCGGCGCCCCTGGCTATTGTTAACCCACATTCATCCAAAATGGTATAAGTCATAGTTACTTATAGGCTCGAGTGAAAAAGGGTGTATATAGAAAATTAAATAAATTTGGGACAAATTAGGTCATGCGGGGTGTCACCTGAAAGGTATTTATTTATAAAACATTAATATATTTATGTACTTAAATTAGGTACAGTTTAGCTCCCGTTAAATGAAAATGATTTGTGTTAGAAGGAGTTTACTCTAACACAAAGAGCGATAATGGATACCGTGAGCCAGCAGTACCAAACAACAATGAACCATCATTGATGAATATTATTTAATTTGCAATATTATATAGCAATATATTAAAAATTCAATAATGTTGGTATACTAAAAGGAGTTTAAGGTTACTCCAAAAACATCATCTCTAAAACATACAGAATGAGCTTCTGGCGAAATAATAAAATGTCCTAATTTTATAATTTATCTTAAAAAACTTTTTTTTTAAACTGGTTTTCAAGAAATAATATTTAAAATCTAAGTTTGTGTCTATACTGTTTTATTTACAAAGCTGACAGTGGCAGTTTCTGGCCAATCTTTCTATATAATACGAGTCCATACTTCCCTTCGTATATCATTAGCAGGAAATCTTAAAAAAAAAACTATTAGAAAAAAAAAAAAGCATTTAGATCCCCAATAAAAATCGTATATATTTTAATACAGCTGTATGTTTTATTATGAAGCAAAAATGCGCATCTTTGCGTCATTTTCATCTATCTGTTATAAATCAAAACTTTTTCTAAGAGTTTCTTAAAAATCCGAATATCCCGTATAATTACGAATATCTTAGCCCTCTGTATAAAAAATAATATTTTAATAGCCTATACATAGCGAGGAAGGCTACGTATAGGATATTTATTTATTTAATTTTTGTATAGGGGGTTAAGATATACGTAACAGGTTAAACAGGAGTTATAACACAAGAACAATTTTTCAAATCGGACTAGTAGTTCTTGAGATTAGCGCGTTTAAACATAATACAAATAAAATCTTCAGCTTAAGAATATAAGTATAGATATTCATAACTTTTATTAAAGTTTCACACTTTTTCATTCGAATTTTGTTTGTTTGACATACTTTATTGTATTCAGTATAAGTATTAATAGGCGTTAAAATATGTAACGTCATTACAAGGTTAAGTCGTTGATAATAATCTCTCCATACATTGAAATTGAACGAATGAAACATAACCTAAATATATTTTTTTAACATTTAAATATGAAATTTTTGACAATCCGATGATAAGAAATATTGTCTTTCTTTTTGTTGAACTTTGTCGAGAAATTTGTGCAACGTTTTACTACACAATACGGGATCTTGGCAAGTTATTTAGAGTACTTTTCGCTACCGCTGCTTGTCACAGACTGACGTATCGTTGGTGCGAAATTGATTTTTTAGCACCAATGTTTTAGTACACAAGAAACATGTTTTGAGGCCCGTCCTTACTATTTACGTCAATGAAAACTTATAACAAAGTCGAAGATGCATTAAAGGCTGACCGTATTATAGAAGCGGAACTTCGTGGTGTCTACGAACAGCGGATTTTCTATAGACCAAAGGGTACAGCAATTGCAACTAACAAATAATACTTCTGAAGAAGAAATTCTGGAGGATAGTGAGGCAACCGACAGCATTGAATTGAAATGGCTATCAATTAAAGGTAAATGCTAATCATTATTATTCAATAATGTGCCCCAACTCACCCAATTGGGGGACAATTCAAAAGAAAAAATTATGATGAATCGTTAGACGACGTTTCAGTGGTACATAATATATTGCCATATATCTTGAATTTACGGAAATGTTTTTTTTTATTTTTTTTTATGAGAGCTCGGCATATGACCTCACATCTACCTGATGGAAAGCAGTATGAAGGTCCGAGAACAAATGCAACCAACAATTACGATCTAAGTAACCGTTGATTGCACCTATTACGCCGGCTTAAGATGCCTATACACGCTTCGTTTAAAGGACTCGAGATTATAGGAAGAAGAAAACACGCGAGCAGGTAGAGCATTCCACATTTTAATAGTGCGACAGATATACGAATCACCAAATTTTTTAGTGCAGGCTGGTATATCTGCCACAGTATATGCATACATTTTGTTACCCGCTCGTGAAGTCCTATACCTATATATGAAGTGTTTATACTTTTCTTTAATTATTTTAATAAGAGCAGAATAATACCATGGTGGATTTAATGCCTTTTAGAATGTTCCAGTTTAGTTGGAACGTATTTGTCGCGCAATGAGTAAATAAGTTTATAGAAATTATTAACAGCCTCTTCACATGTATAACCTGAAAAGAGACTATTCCAATGCGTGACAAGTAAATCTTCATTAGGTGATTCGAAGTCCGCACGATTGTATAGGTACTTTATACGTGCAGCAGGAGTTAATGTCCGATAATCTATTGACTTAATTATAATATTTAGAGCTTTATGATAGGGATCAATTTTATCGTTAGGGATACCATTAAACTTATGAAGGCCGCATGTGTTTATAGCGTCGATAAATTTAAATTCATCAAAGCTACGCATATTAGAACGGTTATAATAATTAGCACGCGGATCTAACTCCCATTGCAAGTTGCTCAAATGAAAATCACCTAATACTAGATATTCGTCACTCACGTCTGTTTGCGTGAGAATGGTATCACTAAGGTTATTAAGAAATATTTCCAGTTGCTGAGAAAACGAATTGCCAAGGTTCTGTATAGATAAATAGAGGACACCTATATGTAAGTTATTTGATAATCTGGACCCTGGTTTGTATAATTTAATAGAAATCCAATAATCCTCCGCTGATGAAGTCCAGTTGTTTTTGACCACCACGACCCTCCGTTAATTATGATAAACTATAATATACCGCGAAGTCAGCAAGCGATTTTCATTATGTCGAAGCGTGTGAATCCAGTTTTAAGATAACTAAGATTTATTTAAGTTTACAATTTATTTTCTATACTAGTGATTATTTTAGGATCTGTATATAATTTAGTGCATTGGAACGTAATGTTTTTTTGGTTTCTATACCGTGGGAGGCGAGTGTGGGAGTTGGATGGAAAGGCACCAGAGTGTTGCACCTGTTAAATACAATGATTCTACTTCGTTCTGTTTGTTAGTTTCCAACACGAGTGAAGTGATGTAATACTAAAAAGCAGATTTAAATGAATAAAATACTTAGGTACTAAAAATAAAATTAGGCTCAAGTAAGATAAAACATTATGGGCGCATTTTATTTTTAAAGATTTCGGTCGACTCGGTTCTATTATATATATTATGTCTAATGGAAACAAAAGCAAGTTTACTTAGAATTTTAGTCACTATACTCTGTTAAATTTAACTTGATCGATGGCAGAAGCCACTGCGTTTAAAAAGACAGTTCCTTCTATTTTATTTTTTGTAGGAAAAAAATAATATTCACGTTATTTTTTAACAAAATACTTACTAAATTACGTATTTTATCAAATTGTAGAAAATCAACTGAATTACCATTTATTTACTTTTTATTTGAAAGCATTTAAGAGTTTTATTTTTTCTTACAGAGGTTGCTTTTTAAATTAACTAGGGTTGGGCAAATAACTAAATTTAGATTTTTCATTTTTATCCATACAATATATAGGTAGGTAGATAGAAAAGAATAAAAAAATAATAAATTCTTATATTGTAAATATAGTTTAATTACCTTACACGAGTACAATATTGCAGTAATTATTATATAAACAATTTTATTCACTTAATACTGCACGACAGTCAATGTCGGGGGACCTCGCGCACATCGCGACAATACATACGCGCTTGGGATACCCTATCCCAGGCGCACTGAACTCGTCTGCATTGCGCCAATTCCTATCCTAAACCTAATCCCAATCCCACCTCTCTGAGGAGGGACAAGCCACACGGCAGCACCAAAGGCGCATGAGTTACCGGCGGGAAGTCGCCCGCCGTGATCCTGCTCCTAGTAGCGGAGTATATACCCCAGCCGGAACCCAACCCCACAGCAAGAGGGTTGAGACCGACTAACCACGACAAGTACCCAGATAGTAGAGTCCCTGACCCGGTAACAGGATCAACTCTAGCCGGCTCATCGAACAACCGGGGTCTCTGAAGACTCACTATCGCTGGAAGAGTCACCTATATTAAATTAATATCAATTCATTGTCTCGAAAATTGTCAAAGTTAATAGATCGATCTTTTACTATAGGTAGGATTACGTATGACCTATCGGTTTCAAATCGCTTTAATCTTCATATTAGCAACACCATTAGAATCAAAAACATTTGAAATTAATTTGATGCTTATTTTTCCATGTTACCAAAAGATTAATCGATATTTAGTATCGACAGCATCACATCACAAGTTCACAAGTAATAAATGTCATAATAGCTGTCATCGATCAAGCTAAATTTTACGGAGTATAGATACCAGTGATTAGTCACGATGAAGTATTAAGACCCATTGATCATTATTTGAGAAATACTTTATTTGTTGTTTTCTTTATTTTTGCTGTTCGCCGCCAGGGCCTTATACCGCTGGAGCAAGCGATTAATAAATCCTCAATCACGACGAGTGCCCGGGATGATGCGGTCGGTCTCTCACCAACTTGTATTGCCCTCGTAATCCTCTCCCACTTATTGTCGGTTAAAGTATCTCCCCTTGGTGTAGACTAAAGCATGCTACAATGTAATCCAACAGGTTGTAAATGTCTACTTTCCTTTGTTTAGTATTTTGGTACATACGAGTATACTCCTTACATTGATTTATAAGACCTAAAAAAGATACTTATATGATAAAATACAATAAATAAAATGGACCTGCGCTGAGCATATGCAATGCTTCTCTATTTATAATTTTCCTGTGTTATTTTTATTTCTTTTTTAGTTAATGTATTTTTGTTGTATTTTCAGTTTTCCCCGTGTATGCCAGTCAGAGAGTCCCTATGTCTTGGAAACCAAATTTAACTCATACATGATCCATACAAGTTTGTCTGTGGTTTGTTCTCACGAGTTTTTTTTTATTAGAGTAGCTTGTTTGATGGTGTTTCTACAGGTAACTGAATGTTGTTCGTGTGCTGCTCCAATTATAGCAAATTAGTCTGTTTCTGTGTGGTCTTGAAACAGTTATGACGTGGGCTAGTTTTTTGTGAACAAAGTTTTATTTAATAACAACTTAAACTTGACTATTGTGAATTAAAATTGCAAAGCATGATAATTAGAAATTATTAACTTACCCAGGGTTCAACAAGAAAATGTTCAGACATTGCCAGTTAATAAATAATTCAGTCTCTACTCATACTAAGTTCCCTACCACATAAAGAACATATACAAAAGCAAAGTGACCAGTCTCTCGCACCCCTCAAAGCTAACCCTCGTTTCAACTAAAGCTATAGACCCCACTCTAATAAGTAATTTATTCCTCAAAACCACAGTACAAGTTGGATTTCACCGGTCTTTCTGCTGGCGTAGGCGGCGCGCGGTCTTCTGCTTGCGCCAGGGACGAGGACGGCGGCGGCGTGGGCGGCGGCGACGCCAAGCCCGGGGGGAGCACCGGCGACACC